>CM026421.1:28064434-28187025 GCA_014871385.1 Ceratodon purpureus
TCATCTACTGTTCAGACTCCTCTGCCTCGTGATGTGAAGGTTAAGGTAGAGCCTGGCTTGGACACTCCTAATGTAACACCAGTCATCTCCCTCTCGTCAGATGAGGAGACTAGTCCCGTCAAGGCATCACCTGCTTTGCCAAGGGAGACTACGGTATCTAGCACGCCAGCTACACTACCAGAGAAATGTGCCAGTACCTCACAGACATCAAGGGATGAGACTGTCAATGTATTGCCACTCATTAGGACACTAGCTGAGAGACCCGGGAGGAAAAATATTCTGAAGAGAATAGATTTCTCCACGGTTCGTCAGGAGAAGGTGGAATACTTACCTGCAGTCTTCAACAACAATGTGATATTTGAGCTTCCTCCAGTTGGTGACGGGGCTTCCAAGACGCAAGCGAAGGCTATGAAGGGGATGGACAAGCGGTACGACGGCCACATTTGGACGAAAACAATCACTACCAACATCACTAACGAATTCGGCCTGTCGTTCCGCTATTCCAGCTGCGTTGGTTGACTGCGCTGCATCAACAAAGAATGTGAATTTCTCAACCGTCGACCTCGAATCGTTGAGGTAAACGAGACTGAGTTTGAGGGTAGTACCCTTCAAGCTTTTACAGTGAATCAGCCACCCCCAACGGATGCAACACTTGTCTGCAAGGTATATAAAGAACCTCCTGCATGCATTGCAACATGCGGAGCCAAGATTTATTATGTTCTAGGCAAATCCAACCAGACTAGGGCATGTATCCATCAAGGAACACATAATCATCCAGTGAAGGTTGGGGACTATAGAGACACTAAGGAGGAGATCAATAGCTTGATTGAAGAACAGGTGGAGAATACTCCCCGGGCTACGAAGAGCGCCGTTGTCTTGGAGGCCAGCAAGATTCTGATTGGGAACTACCTCCTACAGCCTGAGGACGCACCACCGAAGAAGCTCACTATGGAGGAGCTCATTCCTGTACTTGACCGGTGCAAGGACATGGCTTCCCCAAATATCCGCAACAAGGTGATGACGTTCAAGCGAATTGGAAGGTACGGAGTGATGGACGCCATCACCAAACTCCGTGGGATCAGTTTGTGGGCCTTCGTCCAGGAGAACAAGTTCCCGGGCCAAGGAGCTGACAGAGAGAAGGTCTTCGTCTTCAAGATGTCAGAAGTTGGGCCGGGTTGCGGTGTCGACTTAGTCACCAGAATGCAACCTGGTGGGGATCTTGACAATGCTTGGATTATGTTCGACCACGTGAAGCGTGTACGGGATTGGTCCACGATGGCTTGCCATGTATATGACGCCACCTACTGTCGCGTCATGACGATTGCAAGTTGCGACATGCAATCCGAGGACACTGAGGCTCAGCTGGTCTTCTGGAAGAACCTAAACAGCGTTATGGAGAGGAATGGCGTTGCAGCGCCAAACTTCAAGGGCTTCATGGCGGACAATGCACAAGCAAATTGGAATGCGGTGCGTATTCTCTACGGAAACGGCAACAAAGAAGACAAAATGGAGGATCGGGAAAGGTCATGCTTGTTCCACTGGACCCAGAATATGGTCCAGTACACGGACAAGTACTTCCCCGAAGAGCACCGGGAACAGCACAAGAAGATGTGCAACCAGTATAGGACAGCAACGACTTTGACAGAGGCAGACACTCTTTATCACGCGTTGCAGGCATGGTGGATATCTACTGGAGTCCTGGGAGAGAAGGCCCTAACCAATCTGGGGACTTGGCTCGCATTCTGGCACCACCGCTATCGTCAATGGGGTGGATTCATGTCTGCGGTATGATGCTACTAAACCCTACTGCTGTACTTGTTTTCTGTAGAGGTAAATTTACTCGACATCACTTCTATAATTGATCCTAATAATTGTAATTGCTCAAACTGCAGAAATTTACTAAAGAAGAACTCACAGAGATGCCGACCTGTAACCTCGCCGAAACAGTTCACAATAAGTGGTTACAAGCATCAGGTAACAACGGCAGCGACCTCTATGTTGCGACTGTGGACGATTACGTTCGGGGCTTTCTGCAGGTTGTAAACTACTACCAGTTCCTGAAAGGAGATGTAGGCGGAACTGGACCTTCAAAGAAAGAACTCAAGCTTCGCATGGCAGAACGATTGGCGAAGAAAACAGGAAATCCTAAAGTCCTTAAAGTTCCCATGCTGGATATGCCTGGTGCAGATGAGTTCTGCACCCGTGAGCCTGTCCTGGCCGGAGCAGAGGTGTTTGGATCACAGAAGCGTAAGGCGGATGTCCCCATCGGAGCTGACGAGGAGTCACACCGACCAGACAAGGTTAACTTCTCACGTCCTAGAGGTGTTGGACGCAACGTTCGAGCTCGCACTGTCCAGCTGCCCATCATCGTCGAGGACGATTCTGAAGAAGAAGAGGCCCAAGAATCTCCCGCCCAAGAAGCTTACTCGCCCCCAACGTCTCCTGTGAACGAGGTCGGCGTTCGCCATGTCAACGCTGTTGAAGAAACCAAGGTTGATGTGAAGGAGTGGCACATTGCAAGACTTCACAAAGCTTCTGCAAAGTGCTGCTGGGCCCAAAGAGCTGGTACAAAAAAGAAGTGCACTGAGAGAATTGTCAGAGGCCCAAACTTCACTGCTGCACCGACCTACACCGGAGTTTGGACAAACTATCGCAGGAATACGGTTGAGAGGACAGAGTTTTTCTTCTGCTCCGATGATATTGAGCGCTGCGTGAAAGGCACGAGGCGCAAGTGGGTTGCACACTACTCCAAGGACCTCGAAGTGCCGCCGATTCCAGAGGTGTGGCCCGTAAAACTAGGTACTAACCTGAAGCTTAATGAGATCCTCGCCTTTGAAGCTGCAGGGTTCCAACTCCCGCCGAAGAAGCCTGTCTCCCCAAGACGTCTCTTCTCGTCTGCTCCGCCTCCTGCAAACCTCGCTTCATTGCCGATTCCAGCAGAGGCTGACCGCTACCCTGGTAAGCGAGATGGGAAGATGGTCAAACGCACAGCAACTCGACCTAACCCAGCACAGAGACTCTCCATGGGCTCCTCTCAGTCCCTCAAGGCTCGCCTCCGTTCCATCACCATGATACCTCATCCAGGCCATGGTTGCATCATCGGGCTGGATTCGGGCGTTGCTCCAAACATCACACAGTACAACATCACCATCACCTCTTACCCGAGTTGCACTTGTCCAGCATTCAAGAAGACGATGACTAAGTTTCGAGGTAAGATACAGTTTTCATACTGTAAACATATTTATTACATCCTTTTAAAGGTCTGCAACCGTAATCCGGAGGCCGAGCTTTTCATCCATGCGCCTACCTTTAGTTTCAACGAAGTCAAGCTAGTCCTAGAGAGCGGAATCTTGACACACCCCTTGGCCAAAAAATAGGAGGCACTATACTATTATGGTCTCAAGTATGCATAGTAGACAGTGGTACATGCGGATACTTAGATGATTGAATTTTTCCTTGTACTGAGTCAGCAATACAAATCTCGTATTGCCTATTTCAATATAAAGGTTTTGTCATTCACATTTATTACGTTGTATTACAATACCATTCATTTCAACAAGTGGCATTTGTTATTTATATCAACCCACAATTGGACTGTACTCACTCCTTGAATACATTCAAATATAGATTTTATTCCTTGAACTTAATGCGTTTAGGTATCCCCTTCGCATTTTCAGCACAATCACGAACTACCTCCTGCACTACAGGACAAGCTACATTGACATTCATTGTTCGTTCCCTAATTGGCACTTGTCGTGGGCGGGGACGTTTCAACAATGGAATAGCTTCACTCTTTCCACGTAATGCCTCCCTAGAATAAGTCCCCGGTGGAATCTTCCCGACCTTGGAGTATGCATGAGGTGCGAAAGGGACAATCGGTTCTTCCTGGGGAACTACGAGAACGCGTGGCTCTTCTACAGCCACTATGTCTCCTATCACATCTATTGTTGCTTGCACGCCATCATTTTCAGAATGCCCTTCGTTGCACCCATTCAACTCCTCTTCCCCCTCGACCTCCTCATACGGATGAAATCGGCCTTGAGGACATCACCAAGTGAGATAGTGGTTTCCCCGGCAACTTCCATATCACAACACGCTCTTCTTGGAACTTGATTCAAGAAGAGCACGAACAAAGAGGATGAGAGCTTCTACTGCCTCTACTTAAATATTGAGGAGGTAGATGCTCGGCGCCCTTGAATAGTGGGATATATAAGAAGGTTTAAAAATTATAACACTCCATGGCATGAGTAGGTTTGTCATCACTGTTTTGATTAATTTGTAGACAAAATACCCTAAACCATCAATGGAGAGTGAACTAGAAGGTCTTTCAAAAGATAAAAGATAAAAAATGAAAAGGTAAAGACTTAGAAGATAGTAAACTATAGGACGAATGAAAAAAAAAAAAGTGATTAATAAAAGTCGAAACGAAAGAAGATAAAAGATGATTACATATATATATATATAAATATATATAAATATATATATATATTTAATTATATATATATATATGTATATATATATATTTATATATATATATATATATATGTATATATATATATTTATATATATATATATATATAAAATTGAAGAAAAAAAAGAAAACAGTGTAAAATAAACTAAAATTAATGATAATAGAAAATAAAAACAATGAAAAGATAAAAGGTATGAAAGTTGAAAATAATTAAAAAACGATTAAAGATAAAAAGAATAAATGATAAGAAAGAGTTAAAAGATAAAATGTTAAAAAAAAATTAAAAATTAAATAAATATAAGATAATAAATGCAACTTCTAGATGATGCATTAATAATACCGTAAATAGTATTTAAAATTAAAACCAAGAAGTGAATAACACAAATGAAAAATCAATATTATCAGAAATAGTGAATTCCAGTCCACGGTTATAGGGTCATAATTATTACCAAAAATAGTAATATTCTCCGAATATTCTAAAAATATTCTGAGAATGTTCAAATTTGCTAATAATAGTTTTTATTTTTAGTAATAATATTACTGTTTTTAGATTTAGACCTCTATTTTATGCTCGTCGGTCACCAAATCTCCGCTCGCCGCTCGCCGCTACCATACAAGCTACCCCCCTGTGCGCAACGAGCGACCCAACGAGCCTGAATCTGTAAGTGCTTCAATCGTCTTCTTCTCAAGTTATTACTTAGGATTCGCGGAGTTTGAAGAAAGAGCAGTGGCTCGAATCTGTAGCCATTTGGTTACCATTAAAACCCTAGACATGGATTCATGAATTCAGGAGAATTGGGTGGGAGGATTCGAGGAGGGAGGCAATCTTGAGACTCTCAATGCAGTAGAAGAAGCTACCGCTCCACTGCAGTCAACGATTACAGCAAGGGGAACTACGACTTCCGTTTTGGTGAGTCCCTTTGTATTCCTCTCGTTTGCGATGTTCTAACTTCGATAATGTGGTTTTGTAGGTGCTGAGAGGATGGGGTTGTGAGTGAGCTGACTGCTTGAAAATTGTTTGCGCAGGCATCGGAGGGGATAGTAGAAGGTGATGGCTGCGCAGACATAGCTGCTACTGGTGGATCACAAGCATTCGAGTTTTGTGTACATGGTGATCATGATGGGACTTTTAATTGTGTTTTATGGTTTCTGAATGCTAGGTGGTTCTCTAAATATGAATTATATACTAATTGACACATTGTATGTCATGCAGGTAAATCAGCTTGGAGAATACCCGAGAGAGGAGCAGACTGTTTTCCAAGAGGTGGAGAGAGACTTGTCGATTTCCAATTCGAATTCAGTCAAGGTAACCAGCCCATCACATCGTGTATGCGAATCATGTGTATCTCCTCGTAGACATTGAGCCCTTCGAAATGCACCCTGCTAGACTTGGTAGAGGACCCGGAACTGCTCTCATCCCGAAACTTGTTGTCCTCTCGGTGCTGCAATTGCGATATTAATTGAGCTCCTTCTTTAAGCAAGTCACCTGAGCAGCAGCTGCTGCCAGTTGGTATAGAAATTACGTAAACGGAGAGAAGTGCCTTTTGAAAACCGCTCAGCTGGAGAGACTTGCTGAATTCACACACTAAATTATTCAAAGCTAATTATGTTGTACAGCCAATAGAACTAAAATCAGTTCCATCTATGTTGGATAATGTTGTGGGCTCACATTATAAGTGATGGTGATTGCAGTAGAAGCTGCAGTGCAAGTCGATCGCTTTGGGCTAACATGTTTTTATTGTTGGTAAATGCAGATGAGCTGTAGCCAGGGCATGGAAGAGGTGCGCAGCCCGTCTTCGGCCATGGACTGTATCGACGTGGGTCTTGCCGAAATGGAAGATCAGCTCCGCAAGGCTGTCAAGGGAAGTTCACATGTTGCTCTCCAAGATGCAGTTGACATACCAGGCATGGAGATTGATGTGCCATTGTGCAAGATGATACCTATGAAGGATGTGAGGGAGCCATTGAAGACCGACATACAGAAGCTAAAGGCCGAATTCAGCCACGGATACAAGCGAGGTTCATCGTGCTTCTATCTATCACTGAAGAGTTTTAGGATGGAGGAGTCAATTGTCACCGAGGCTGACAGGTCATCCTGGTCCGATTTATGGCGAAAGGAGGACCTTGAATTTGAAGCACGTTTGCTGTCAAATCCAGACTTGAAGAAATACTCCAATCGCTACTTCTATGTATGGGACGGGAATCATCGCCATATTGCTTGGTCTGAATTGATCAATTCTCTCCACAAGCATGATGCTTCTTTCCATGTTTCAGCCCGTTCAATCATCATCAACGTCACGCCGGCAAATTGCAATATGTTGTTGCATGCCATGACAGATTGGAACAAGTAAGTAATTCATTAAGTTTAAACTCATGAGTGACTCAAGTATATGAATGTTTTGAATTCGTCTCATTTATTTAATTTACAAATGTTTGATAGTTCAATTTAATGGATTGCCTGTCGACTTCTTGCAGAAAAAATGAAGTAGACCATGTTGTTCAGCATTGGACCCATGAGGTGAAGCGGGTCCAACAGCTAGGTCTGTTGGATTTTGACCAGTTGAAGGGTCTGGTGAAAGATGAAGATTTGCAAGCAAGCATCATAGAGTGGGGGCGTATGAAGAACAGAAAGTGGTATCATCTCTTATATGATGCATTCATTGACTTCTTATACGAGGTGAGAATGTTTAATGGATTTAAGTTGTCAAATATTTATCATTACTGACCTCATCTATTGTCAAAGCCTATACACTAACAAGTAATTTATGTATTTTAGAGAGAAATATCAGCCGCCCAAGAGGAAGCTATCCGAATCTACAGGGACTCATTAGTCACAGGTCGCGGAGAGGACAAGATGGGAAGTCCTTCAGAGCTCCTTGCCGTTGCGAAGAAGGCAGTAGCGGCGAAGAAGACATCCCTCTCCAATAAATTGGACCAATACTTGGCCATTGCCAACCCAGCTAATGGCGAAGGCATCTTAAAAGAGGTATTTTTATTTCCATAAATTATCACAGGGCTCCTGTTTTTTTTCTTCCATTCAGATTTCGATTGTCAAGTTCGTTGCCTCTCGGTGCGGCAATGGGCTGGTTGCATGGAAATTATGTGTGTAAAGTATGTGCTGCCTGGGTCATGTGGGAGAGGCTGCGTACTGGATGCACGCAGCTGGGGTGGGTTTTGTTTGAGTTTGAGTCAATATTGGAGCTGATGCGTGCATCCAACACGCAGCCAAGCAATGTGTTTTTTTTTTTTATTGTCGATGTCTCTCAGCTCGGGTGGGGGTCTGAGCATGGTTTTGTAAAAAAAGCAACCCCACAGGGCACCCCCGGAGGTTCCCTTGGATCCGAGGGGTGCTTGGAGGTCTGCGTTGCACTTCACTTTTTTTTGTTTTAAGCCCTCCGTGACTGAGCTCGGCTCATGGTGTTTTTTTTTTTTTTCTGAGTTTGTTTCAAGTTCGTTGCCTCTCGATATGGCAATGGGCTGGTTGCATGGAAGTTATGTGTGTTAAGTATGTGTTGTCTGGGTCATGTGGGAGAGGCTGCGTGCTGGATGCACGCAGCTGGGGTGGGTTTTGTTTGAGTTCGTTTGTCAAATTGAATCATGTGGGTGCGGTCATGGGCTGTTGCTGCGTGCACCTTAGCCTGGATGCACGCAGCTTACTCTGGGGTGTTTATTGAATCAAACGCTTGCCTCTCACCGAGGCATCTACATGCTTATTTTTTGTTGTGATTTAATATAGATACGCGCTGTTTTGCTTTCGCCTACTTTGCGAAATTTGTTCATTAATGCCTGCTTAATGTAGGCTTTGGGTCCTGTCTGATGTTTACTGCTTGCTGCAAGCAGGAAAGTTTTTTCGTCAATTATTAATTTCTCACTCGAACATGATTTTGTTTGTGAATATGTTCTTCGTTATGTTCTCTTCAAAGGAACTATATTTTTGTTAGTGTGTATGTTTTAGAGGTCTACCTGACTCAAATGACTGTTTACTTTTCTGCAGATCATTCGCCATTTTGATGTTTATCAGAGCGACGCAGAAATGACCCCGGAGAAGTTGCAACTTTTTGCAAGCGCCAAGGTTGCTCCCAAGTACAAAGAGAGATGGCTAAAGTGGTGGAACATGAGCAAGCAGAGTCGGGTGGAGTACAACTTTCCTCCAACACCAGCTTCAGATTTAGTTCTTCGAGTCTGATTGATCAAGCAGCCTTCTGGGCTGGGGTAAGCACAATCATTATTTCTCCTATAGATTGAATTGATCTATGTCTTCTAATGTTGCAATTGAAACTAATACCACATTCTTTCTAATGTGATGGATTCTAATATTTTTGGTTTGTTTCTTATCCCGCAGTTAGAAGAAGAGGCTAGCCTTCGTTATGCCAAGATTGTAGAGGAAGATATCATAGTTCTGAGGACACAGGATTTACCTAATCCTGTAGATGATATTCGCTCGTGGATTGAGGCTCATTCTCTGACTCCTTGGGGGAAGGCCTTTACTGGTTTCTTCCCTAAGGCTGGCACTTTTACCAAGAAAGAGCCATTTCTCAACCAAGCAGGAGCTGAGAATGCTATGAAGAGGGTTATATTGAGGTACTTCTGGAGGGAGTTGGTAGTTAAGGGTGCCATTGATAGGAATGATATTCCAAGAAATGGGTGGATATTTCTAGCTCTGAGTGCATTTTTACAGATTATCAGAGGAGGCATTTTCGAGCTCCACATCTCCACTAATGTCCCTGGTACCTTGAATTGAAGGAGAATGAGAAGTGTCCTGGGGATGAGAGAGCTTTGAAGGCTAGCTCTGACAACTTGGTGCTGCAGCTTGGAGATGAGAATACCATGAATTTGGAGGAGAATGCCTTGGAGGTTGGTGATGATGCTTCTCTTTCTGAGAAGCAAAGGAAGAAACTAGCAGAGAGGAAGGCAAAGGCTGAGGCAAGGATGAAGGAGAAGGAGGAAGGAGTCAAGCTCAAGAGAGAATTGGTAGCAAGGAACAGGGAGCTGGCCAGGCTTGTTTTGAAGGAAGGGCCAGAGAAGATGTTGACTCATGTTGGCATTTATCCTTCAAGCAGCAGCATGGCTGCTGCCATAGTTCTTGTAGCTCCTCAGGTGCCTCTTTTTTCTACCCCCATGCCTTCTCAGACTATCTACACCATTCCATGCTCGCAGTTGGATGAGGTAGACACTAGGGTTGAGATCATCAATGACTCCCCTATGGGCATTTTGGAGCTGTTTAATGATCTATCAGAGGGGGATGAGCCTGAGGTTTGGATCAAGATCAAGGATTGGATCAAGGAGAATCTCGGTAGCAAGGCTAGGAACTTTGGAGGTGAAGAGGCTGAGGCTGCTGTGGACCTCATCATTTTTGATGTTCCAGAGGATTTACCAGTTTGAGGTTTAGGGCAGGATGGTGAGATTCCATTCTGGAACAAGCACCCCAAGATTTCAGCAGGGAAGAAAATGGAGTCTTCATGGATTAAGGCCCATTTTGAATTTGCTATGCAGTTTCTGCAGGATGATGGAGCTTTGATTGTATTCTACCCTGATTCAAGGTTCATTTCTAATGAGCTTATTTTCTGGGCAGAGTGGACTAACTTTCAGGAGGAGGCCAAGTGGTTTGCAATCAATGGCCTGCCATTGACTATTCCAGACCGTTATCCACGGGAGCACAAGACTTTTATGGTCAAGTGCTTCATCAAGATGGAGAATGCGGAGGAGGGTGTTCCAAGGTCTAAGTTCCAATTTCATGATAGGGCTGAGCTTGGTGCCCAAGGCATCAAGCTCTCCACTGATGGTCACTGTACTAATTTGATTATTGCAGATTCTCTGACTTATAATTCAGAGACAAGTTTGCCATTCAGAGGTCCTAGAGAGAAGACTTCTAACCTCTTGCAGGCTCTGATTGATCTCTGCACTGTAGAGAATGACATTGTCATGGATCTTACAGCTTCTACAGGTATTTTTTAGTCTTTCTGTTTTGTGATTGTTGTTTTTTGTATTTCTTTTTATTCTTTAATCTCATGCAATTGAGCTTCGATTTGTCTTCAGGTGCTTCCATTCAAGCATCGAAGAGTCTGCGGCGCCATGTCATAGGCTTTGAGTATGACACCACCTTGTACAAGCAGGTGTTGTTGCCTCTTTTTCCAAGCGCGGAAGAGGTTGAGTCTGCTCCAATTCCTGTGCCATCACCAAAGAAGAAACGTGCCATTGAATCAGATGATGAGCCTGAGAGGAAGACAACCCCCAAGCGTTCTTGTAAGTAAGTCTCTACATTCATTTGACATTTGTTTATTTGTTTAAAAAAATTTAGTTCAATATTTATTAAACTGTGAAATTGTCATGTGCAGTCGGAAGAAAGCGTTGAAGAATGACATTGGTGGCTCTATTATCTCGCGCCATCTTAGCAAGATAAAGAGTCCAATTAGACCTTTAGAGCTTCCACATTATGCAGAGATGCAGGCTCAAGCTTATTTAGCTGCTCCTTCTCCATCTATTTCATCTGACAGAGATAGCATTTGTCGTGATGCTGAGATTTATCTTGACATAGCTGCAGAAGTTGCCAGAGTGGTATTATCTAGTGATAGCGATTCTTATGATGGTTGGATTGGTACTTGTAGCGATGAGGAGATGTCTACTTGATCATTGCATATTTACTCTATATTGTTATGTTTTCCCTACTTATATATTATATGATAGCTTTGGCTTTGGATTTTATATTTTGCCTTAACCTCACTTTACTCTACTTTTGTGTGAATTTCTCTACCGGCCATATA
Organism: Ceratodon purpureus; assembly: GCA_014871385.1. NCBI lineage: Eukaryota > Viridiplantae > Streptophyta > Bryopsida > Pseudoditrichales > Ditrichaceae > Ceratodon > Ceratodon purpureus. Next base: position 28,075,667 of record CM026421.1, read on the forward strand.
TTTTAAATTGACTTCATACATGATTGAATTATAAAGATGGTACTAATTTTTTAAGAAGTTGAACATTCCTAGGTTACAGCTTGAAGGCATCACAATATAATGTGGTTTTCTTAAAACCTTTCTCATGTATTTTTCCCTGCCCTATTATGCAAATACCCCTAGTAATTACTTGGGGTACTTGGGCACCCCTAGTAATTACTTGGGGTCCCTTACAAACACAAATCCCAAGTCGGTTTTAGGAGTAATTAACTCTCAGTTAATTAATTCTGCACCTTTAAATCAGTCATCCAACACTTGGATGAAAAATTAGTCATCCCAAAAAACTAGAAGCCACATTCATCTACAATAGCCGTTGTGTATATCCGTTCTTCACCTAATTTTCTTTTTTTTCTTTTTTTTATCTTTCTTCTTTCTCTCCTATATGTATTCATTCATTTTTTATTTTTTTATCTTTTTTAGTTAATTCCTTTTTATGTTTTTTTTTTTTTTAATTTTTTTTTTTTTTATGTATTCGTTGTTTTTTATCTTTCGTTGTTTTATTTATATTTCTTTCTTTTCTTCTTATTTTTCTTCAATTTTTTATTTTTTCCCCCTATATTCATTTTCATTATTTATTTTTAATCTATTTTCTTTCTTTCATTTATTTATTTTTTTCTCTTTTCTTTTTTTTTCTTTATTTTTATTTTTTCCTCTTGGTCGTCATGGCTTGGGATTGATAGGATATATGAAAAAATAATCATAATTTATTCGGGTATGAATCGGGTGTAAATTTTTACATTTATCAATTTAGAAGCCATTCTTTTTAGAATATACCTTAAAATACTTTCCACGGTCATAGGTCCCATATCTGCCATGTCATGCAAAATCATCTCAAAATATCAAATAAATAGTAAAAAATTTGAAAATTTAGTGCTCACCGCTCACTACTCACTGCTCACCGCTCACAAGATAGCATTCCTGGGCGACAAAGCGGGCATGCTTGAACGACCGGGCGTTGAGTCAAGAGTTGCTGCAAAGCTGTGGCTCTATTGTCGCAACATTTGCGTGGAAGGAATGGAGAGCCTTCGTGTGAAGGCTCTTCAACGAAAAGACGGCGGGATAGAAAAAAGAAGATGATCCCTAAGGATCGCTGCCGGATCGGGGGTCGATGAGTTTCAATCATCGTGTTGTACAGAAGTTGAGCCGGGTGTTCAATCTTTGGAGGAAGGAGGAGGGGAGGAATGTCCTTAGCCTATGTTGTTACCCAACCAAAACTAATTTTGTTCTTGAAGATCATCAAGAGACTGGAGAGGAGGAGCTGGGTCCTCAGGAGGTGGGGCTAGACTCGATTGTGCGGTTTGAGGAGGGGCCGGCTCAGATAGGTTCCTGCGGGAGCTATTGTATCGATTAGCGAGATCTTGAGGAGGAAGCTTGCGATGAGGAACAATGAGTCAGTGGACTCTATTCGTCCGCGAGCATAAGAGATTACCATGGCACCAGGTGTTTAAGAATGCCTCCTCTTTGGCCTTCTGGTTGCGGGACTTGGGTTTCAACTTCTTTTTTAAGAGTGCTTGCCACTCGCCCATTCCCGCTTGGACTGTGGATTGCCACGCTCAAAATAATGCAAATCCTATATGGAATTCGCCGTTTCTCAGGTCGTACACGCATTTTTGACACCATAAGAACCAAATGACATTCATTCGGAGAATCTTCCACTGCGTTTCGTCTTTGCCTTGCGGAACTTGGGCATCGCCAAGGTTCTTGTCTTGCTGAGGTTGTGCTTGCGCTGGGGTCCGATGATAGGCCCTGGTGGTTTGTATAGACTGGAAAGTGCCTGCCACCAATCTATAATTTTTGGAGGCAGGCCCACGAGCTCCCTCATCCAACGAACTTTGTCCCATACACCCGTAACTGAGGGGCAGGAATACAAGGTATGCTTTGGAGTTTCCCAGACTCAGGTGTTACACAAATTGCATAAACCATCATTGCCGGGCCCTAAACACATTTGCCAGTGAGGTAAGGGTAATCCTCCTTGGCATGTTAACCACACCATTATGAATATTTTACATGACATCCATTTACACCACAACCCGTGGTAGAAACGTTTCACTTGATACAGCGTATAAGCTTTGTAGGTGATGAGTGGTGTGAACGGGGTCACTCCGTCTTATGTGAGAGTTGATGATTGTAGAAGCCCGCTTGAATGAGGGGAGTATTGGAAGAAATGACTAGGCTTGAGGTGACCGATGTTGGGCCGGTATGGTATAGTGAGAGAGCAGCCATAACTTAGCGGGGTCCGTCCGTCCGAAGCAGCATGGGCACATACGTGTGCGATGGAGGGGGAGAGGGCACCTACCCGTACCCCTACCCCGGGTAGGAACAGGGCATGGCATGGGATGGGGTGGATATGAACCCGAAAGGAAAAGGGGAGCAGGGGAGCAGGGGAGGGGAGCACTGCACTCATCGTGAACTCCACCCGTGAGTGAGTCATAGGTGACCCTACTAACTTACGGTACGGTATAGCCTGAAAGAGTCCCAAACAAACAGCTAACTTACAGCCAGTCCGACTCCTCTGGCGAGCTCACCAGCGCCATCGCCATCGCCATCGCCACCATCGCCACCATTAGCAGGGACATCACTGCCGGCCTCTGCCACGCAATCTCCACCCCTCGCCCTTGAGTCACTCACTCGGCGTCCCTCGCACGCCATCACTGCTCACTGCTCACGTTCCATCCAGCCATCCATCCAGCCATCGACCGATCGATCGCTGCCTCGAGCCTCGGAGGCGACCAATTTGCAGGCAGGCAGGCAGGCAGGCAGCCGGCAGGCAGGCAGGGCGGACTCCTGTGTTATCTCTCTCGCAGTGTTGCGTGCGAGATCATCGTCCGGGAGAGGTGCGAGGGCGTGTCGGTGTGTGGGTGCGGAGGTCGGTTGCGGCGGGCTCTACCGGGCAGGGCAGGGCAGGGCAGAGTAGGATAGGATCGGAGCGATGGGGATGCTGGGGACGTTGATGCGGCACCCGGACGAGATTCCGCCGCTGCTGAAGCTCAAGATTGCCGCAATGCAGGCGCAGCGGGCCATCCCCAATGACCCTAACCTCGCCTTCTGCTACCGCATGCTCACGCGCGTCTCGCGGTCCTTCTCCATCGTCATCCAGCAGCTCCGACCCGAGCTTCGCGATGCGGTCAGTTAGTCAGTCAGTCAGTCAGTCAGTCAGTCAGTCGCTTGTTCGCTTGCTCGCTCGCTCACTCATTTGGGCCCACCTCCTCTCCTCTTACTCTTGTGCATTTTTCTGTTAATGCGGATGACATGGGGCATGGGGTCTAGGTGGAGTTTCGGTTTTCCTCGATGTGAGTTAGTTTGTGAGTGACGTCGGGGTTTGGATTGGGGGCCCTTCGTTGCTTTCGAGAGGTTCAAAATCTCTTTCTTAAGGCGATCAAAGAAGCGTTCTGGTTGTGGATTGCGGGGATGTTGCAATGCGGGCGGTGCGTTGCGCGGAGGGGATATTGCAGTGCGCAATGCAAGGATTTTCTGTGAGGTTTGAGTTTTTGATGGACAGGGTTCGCTGCCATCAAGGATGTTTGTTCATTCAGATCAATTCAGACTCTTGGTTTGCGTGGTTGCTGAGCTGGCGGATTCTCTCCGATTCTAGTGCGCTCTTGTTGAATTTTGGTATTTCGAGTGTCCTCTCTTTTGGAAAGATTCTCTTTGACTAGAACGCGAAGAGTTAATTTAGGGCAGAGACGTCATTTCTGGAGGTGAAATGGCCTCTACAGTGGTGGATTGTTATTGGGGTTCAGGGTTTTGCTTTAAAAGTATTTTCTAGCGGAGACTTGTCGACTTCGCAGCTCATTGATAAAACTCTAATGAAGCTCGGTGTCTCCTCGTTGGCACGGTTACCAGTGCTATCCTTAGATTTAAAAATAATAATTTAATGCCGCTACAATATGTCAGTGTTGCGGCCCTGTATGCTACAAGCAGGGGGGTTATCATTTATCAGGCTTTGTATTGCCATGGGGAGTCTATCACCTGCGTTGGATTAGTGGTACAAGTTAAGCTTCACTGGAAAACGTGAGAGGTTTCTAGTTCCCAGGTTCTGCAGTTATGCCGAGGCTAAAAGTATTATGTTATTAGAACTGAATCAACTAACTTTCTCTTGCATTATATCTCAGTTAGTAAACTAATTTTATTTTGCATGGTACTGCAGATCTGTGTTTTCTACTTGGTGTTGCGAGGTCTTGACACCATCGGTGAGAGTTTCCTGCATTGTCAACTCACTGACACACGCTAATGAGAGCAGAGATTTTCTTTTAAATTAATCAACCGTTATTCTCTTCTTGAGTTTCATACGTTCCACTGCAGGAAGCACCGCTTACATCTTTAGATTCTTGCAATTTTTCGTGCCAAAATGTATGTAGTGGTGGATCCAATAATCTTTTAATGACCTAGAAGCGTATAGTACATGTAAAAAGATCCCAACCTGTTCTTGTAATTCTTGTTGTGTCTCCTTGTGGTTTAGCTAGCTTCCATTGCCCTTAAAAAGTCTAATTTTTGTATGGAATTGTATGCTGCATTGTTAGAGGATGACATGGCAATTCCAATCGAGATCAAGGTCCCCATCCTCAAGACTTTTCACAAGCACATATACGACCCTTCCTGGAAATTCATTTGTAAGCTTACTGTATACCACACCTCATTGTTGTTTAGAGAGGTCTGCCGAGTAAATAATTACTTGCTAATTGTGGGCGTTCAAAACTTGGGTTTTTGAAGCTCATCCTTTTTTTCTGTTAGGTAATTGAAATGTAATTTGTCTACCTTAATCTTTCTGAACCTTATCTGATTTTCTTGGCGCAAATCCGATTTTTCCTAAAAGAAATACCTTTTCGCCCTGCAATGTGTAGACCATACGTATTGCCTTTTTTTTTTATGACATGAGCCTTGATGATCAACAACTTGAGGGTGTCAGGTGGTGAGAAGAACTACAAGGAGCTGATGAACAAATTCGAGCTTGTGTCTAATGCATTCTTGAATCTGGAGGAGGGGTATCTATCTTTGCCATCCCTTTTCTTTTCTAAGATTATGCTTATATTTGAGTTTGTAAACAATTAAAATATGTATTGCTTGAGGTTTTTTGTAATCATTGTTTGCGACTTAACCCTTTGTAATGCGAATTGAAATATTATCCTCCTAACCTTTTTTAGTTGTAACATTTAGTGGCCAATATTTATTTTCTAAAGGACTCAACTTTGATTAGGTCTGTAGTCGAAACTATATCATTCGTTGGGCTGCTGGTACTGATATGTAATGCATCTCCTTATGAAAATGATTAGATCCTTTAAGCTCTGACGTTGTAGAGATCTTATTCATGTCGAATAGGTACCAGAGTGTGATTGCTGAAATGACTGACCGCATGGGAAACGGCATGGCCAAGTTTATCGAATCTGAGGTATGTGGTACAAGAAGAATTTGTGAGGTTTGGTATTCTCCATTGTCATTCAGGCCCTGTAAAACAAAGCGCTTACAAACTACAATATCGGTCTTCTCCCAGCTTATTGTTTTCTCTCTAATCAATATTTCAAAGCTAATTTAGATCTTATACACAGGTGATTACAGTAGATGATTACGACGAATATTGTCACTACGTTGCAGGCCTTGTGGGCTTAGGTTTGTCCCGCCTATTTCATGCTTCTGGTCTTGAGGAATTTCAACCAGACGATCTCTCAAATTCCATGGGCCTCTTCCTTCAGGTGCTTACTGGTGCTTGTAACCTCATTACATTCAAAGTGCACTGACTTCAGAAATTTTAAGTTTCCTTTATTGATATCTCTGTGATATCTGCATCAACAATATTTTTGTGCTCTATTTTTATTGCTTTTAACCCGTGAAGTTATTTTCAGTTGTTATGTGGTATCTCTCTACGACCACTTCTCAGACCTTAACAGAACATGTTTCTTATTCCCGCTTCAGAAAACGAACATCATAAGGGACTATCTTGAAGACATCAATGAGATTCCTGCGCCACGAATGTTCTGGCCACATGAGATCTGGGGCAAATTTGGAACTAAGCTCGAGGTTAGAAATATGTCCAGTGCTTTCATTCGAACGAATCTGAATGGAGGGGACATAATCTATATTGCTTCTTTTTTTCTTTAAAAAAAAAAATGCAATTTGCAGGCTGAAGGTCCAGACATGCGTCTATCTGAACAATTACTAGGAATTTTGTGAGTCTATGGCGACTATCCTTCCTGATTATGTAGTATCTGAAGCATGCAGGACTTCAAGCATGAGGATAATTCAGAAAATGCAGTGAAATGCCTGAATGCAATGATTACAAATGCACTGGCACATGCCATAGACTGTCTGAGATACATGGAAGCTATTGAAGATGAAGACAATTTGCGATTTTGTGCCATTCCTCAGGTTTGATATCATCACTTGATGAAATGATAGGAATGATATTGAACTAGGGCATGGACGTGCAAAGGTTGAACTCCTTAGGAAACACGTTAGTAAGCAGGAAGTCAGTGTGAGATTATGTTGCCGCCGCTGCCTAAGGAAGATTCGAGGTCTGCGAGGGCCATGATCTCGTGGATGAGTTGAACTTTAGAGGGGCCCTAAATTTGTCTACAGTTCTAATTGAGACTTTGCCACATCAGACTGTGGAGTGGGCTACACAGACTTCGATACACGCAGGAGTGTTTGCCGCATGTTTTCTTATCGTCAGTCTTGTGATGCCCAGAGCTCATTTGAATAGGATTAGGAACTACTACACCGTTGGAGGCCTGAATTCCTCTTGGGCCGGACACAGTCGTATGAGCGATACTAGAGGGTCGAAATTCGAGCTATTTTAGTACCTGTGATTTACACTTACTGAGTCAAATTTTATCCTGAACAGATTATGGCGATTGCGACACTTGCCGAGTGCTACAATAACATTAATGTCTTCAGAGGAGTAGTAAAGATTAGACGAGGTGAGTTCGTTTTTCCCCTTGTTCGGTGTAGTTGAGTACTTGATTGATGGTTGCACAGACTGTAAGCATCTATTGTAAATTCACTAACCTTGGTCCTTTTCACTCCAGGAATAACTGCCAAAATCATGCAGATGAGGTCAATGGATGATGTACATGGGGCATTCTTTGACTTCTCCAAAAAGATTGCTCGGAAGGTATGTCATGACTTTTAGTCTACTTCATTTTCGTGAATTGAATCCTCTATGTTCATATTCTACAAATGTTGAAAGAATGTTAGCATTATATTAGCCCTGAAGTAACCTCCTGATGTTGAGGGCTAACAAGCACCTGTCCATCCCTCTAAGAAATTTAAAATGCACAGTACTCCATTATCTAATATACCTGGCAACGGTGGTGTTGGGTTCCACAGATTGATGATAAGGATCCTTCAGCGAGAGCAACTCGGAAACACATTGAGAACATAATGGAGCACTGTGAACTTCACTTTCCTGAACCGTATGTCTCTTTCGTATTTTCCTAACACTGCAGAAGATTGTTTTCCCAAATTTGAATTTCTTGGCATGAGGGTGCTTGTCTCTGCGCATACTGAACTACTTTTTCTTTGAAGTACAAGCTTCTCTTGGATGATTAGGCAAAGACGATCATATTAAGACCTGCTACTTGGGGTAATTCGTAACAGCTTGTTGAATGAATCTGTTTTGGATTATGTCCGCAGGCGAGTATTCTCAATAGAACAGGAAACCGGAATGGACTTTTTACTGGTATGTCTCTTTCATAATAGTTTTGTATTAGATTTTACGATATTTTTGTATGTATTTGTGTATATGAGCTTCTCACATCTCTTTGTAAAGACAAATCAACAGTGAAAAGCTGCATGTATGTGATTAGTTCATGACTAATGGGTATTATCTTGGTGGCTTACAGATTCTTGTGGTGCTTATGCTCGTGGGCTTAATGATGTACATGCTTTACAACAACTGGTAAGCATACCAGGTTTTGAATCTCACTGAGTTCCTTAGTAATTTACCTCCTTTTATTACTTCCGCCAGTACTATCTTAGTAGTTTCCAAATGTAGAAGCCTGCACTAGTTTTTTTCACTTTGTAGATGTGATCTAGTGGGACTTTGTTATTGGTGAGAAAATGGGAGGATATTGACGGCGAAAGTATTGTGTAGCCATTCAAATATTACGATTAAACTTCAAGTTATTATTTTAAAGCTTTTAACTTGTACTAGATATTGGGCGCTTGTTTTCTGACTTTTTTTCTTCCAGTCCAGCAGTCTTAGTCTCTTAGTCTCATAGTATTTATGCTTCTTCGACATCCTGCTCAGTGAAACAGCCATGTGATGCACATTTTCAATTGTGGGCAATGTAACTAAATTGGCCGTTTGTACCATCTTCAGATGGAATCATTTGGCCAGATACACTCGACAATTGGTTAAGGTGAAAGATGTTGCCAGCTTGATTTGTCCAGATGGGAAGTTGATACCAAGGTTGACTTGGTAGAGCTTCGCACACTTCAGCCAGGTTCAACACAGTTGGCATGACATATACAACTTGGTCCAGTTAGCACAGTACTCTTCAGAATGATGAAATACCAGTAGTTTACAGCTCAAAAGCCCGAGTTGATGCTTTCAAAGTTACAGTAATAAGTGAGTTCGTCCTTTTAGGATAAATCTGAACAATGAGGAAGACGGAAAGTGACGATAGAAACGTCGTCTACTCGGAAGAGTTCTCAACCCACAAGTTAACCTTAGCACGCCTAGGAGCGACTATGCAATGCCACTTGTCTGGCTCAAGAGCACCAGATAACCCAAGACTTGCCCAAACTGCATGGAATCTTCCTTCCATGGATGATGGGTCCCCATCGTTTTTGATGGTACAGCGAATAGTGAGCTGCCGTGCACTTTGAGATATGTTTACTGATCGAATGGGCCAGTTGAGCTCAGATTAGTTGCACTGGATTAACTTCGCTCTATCTGTAACGTCACTGAGCAGTTGCAACCATCACTCTCAAGACATTCAATATGATTCTTTAAGGTGTAACTCTCCAATAAACCAGCCCACATATTTACATGTTTACTCAATGCTCTCTACATGTGCATCAATTGGATGAATCTACCTCCATTATATAATAGTCAATACTCGGTTGATATTTTTGTTTTTACATATTTACATATTTACTCAACAAGCCAATAAACTTTCTAAAGAAAGTAAATCAAAAGCCCATAAAGATCATTCTATACCCATGAGAATTGTCATTGAATACCACAAATCCCATATAAAGGAACAAATATTTCGTAAAATACAATAGAAGACCACTTTAGAAATCATTGAAAATCAATAAGAGTCTAATAAGAATACCAAGAAAGACTAAAATAGAATTATGCCAACTTTTTCATTCATCCATCCTTGCTTAATCTCATAAGTCTTTAATTTATATTTTTTAAACCATACATACATACATACATACACACACATATACACACATCCAAAATTCCTTAATTTTCACACTAAGAGCACTTCAAAATTACATTACTATCATAAAATTAGTCGTATGAGTTTCTTATACAACAATTTTTTGAGTTAAAAAAAGAATGTTACATTTTTGGATTGGAAAATTTGTGCAAGGACATGGATTCATTTTATTGCTCATATGCATTTTATTTTTTGATAACTTCTTTCTCTATGAAGTTTAAATCCAAACAATGAAAATATATCTTTATGATTCCTCTTGAAGTAATTTGAAAATAAAAACCAGAAAGAAAACCCTGCATAACCTTTATAATTTATGAGATAAAGAATTAATTTTTTGCACCCACCTCTAAAAGATGAGAAAATGTTGATTCTTTTTAAAATTAAATTTTACAATATGGATAATGTGTTTTTTGACAATATCAAAGAAGAATGTATTGGTCATTTATGTACCAAATTTAAATAATAGTAGATGGATGTAGTAATTTTTAGAATGTGCTTGAGGATGAATAAGACTCTATTTTAGTTAACATAACTTTCTTTTAAAAGATCTAATGTAAAAAAATTGTGTGCTTACGAATTTACAACTTTGTCCAATTCCATATAGAATTTACAATCAAAATTTACAATATAATAGGCTATCAAAAACCTCAAAAGCCCCATCTAGAGACAATAGAAGGTTATTGATTGAGTCTAATTAAGCTAGAACTTATTATTATTGATTTAAAATTCATTTAAAATAAAGATTGACTTTCATTTCCAAAGTAGTCATTTAGTGAAAGAACTTTATGATTATATAAAATTTTCATTGACAAGCAAAGTCATGATATGAGACCTTATTTGCATCAAAATAAATATAATTAATTTACATGGTAAGTTTGGCTTTTCAAAAAATCAATCAGTATAGTAAATTATTCGAGATTGGATATTTTATAGGAATTTATGAATGTTAGGAATTACAAGAGTTTTGCATGGATATGAATTATTTTTCACCAAACCTTTAAAAATAGTAGAGAAATCTCTATTTGTGGAGCAATCCAAGAAGGATAAAACTTCAATTGGAAAGAAAAAAAGAATTGACTCAAAGAAAGTGGTGGTCAAGAGTAGGCTTGATAAACATGAAACAACAAAGATGCCTTTCAGGGCTAGCCCACGTTACCTAACCTTGCCAAATTTAAGAGATTGTGTTGGGAGGACGAAGGAGACCGGGCTCCCACTTTACAACTATAAACAGGACCTTTGTCTGCAATCTTCCTTTCAATGATTCTAAAGAAAGTCTTAAAAAGCTACATAGAGTCATCATCCCTCAACCTCATCATTATATGATCCCTCCATATAAATAAAGTGGAGAGAAGCAAAAAGACCCTTATAGGCTATAGTTCCTTCAAGGTACTTGAAGTCCATTGCTTCTTCCACCTCCTTCTACTCTCATCAAGACTTCAATTCATTTCAGAAAATTTTCCCCGCTACTACCATAATGAAATTTGCCACCACCAAATTCAAATTTCCATTACACCAAATCTACACAAAAGCAATGCAACATTGCTTATTGGAAGCTTGAATATGAGAGATATGTATACATAGTATACAAAGTCTAGCCTGTAATGAGATTTAAAACAACTAAATTAGTTATAAAGCCACAAGAATTTAACAAGGTAACACAGTGGATTTACTTCACCATATGTGTTGGCAAAATTAAGGTACACCTAGTCTTTCCTTATATTTAATTCTAAAGCTAAAGCCTATAGAACCTTTCCTAGAAAGTTGTAGAAGCTTTTAGAAGGTTCTAGGAGTCTATTGAAATTTTCTGATAGTTTATCAAAGCTAGAATTCGATGTTTATTTTATATTTGTGACACTTGGATGCTATTTGGAAATCAAAGTGATTAAAAAACAACCTCCACTCCCTCATTTACTATTCTATCATGCATCTACTACTATAGTTTATATTTATCTCAAGCTTAAATTGCTACTATAGATGATATGTCTACATTGATGTTATAGAATGCAATAGACAGAGCAACTTTGCAATTGGGAAAATTAATGTGGTTGTGAAGTTGATTGAGTTGTGATGGCACAAAGATTACAATGTCATGAAAAAAAAAAACTACATTATCATGGAAGAAGAAAGAGTTCAACAAATGCAATTTGTAATAGAGCTAAAGACCTACAGGCTACTTGACATTGAAAGTGAAGTGAAATGAAAGAATGTTACTTTACTATTGTATATGTGTCTTGGATTTTGTATTTTAAAAACGAAGCTTGACCTCAAAGATATAGTGCAAGGTTGGATTTCTTTACAAGCCTCCACAAACAATAATCTATGACCAACACATCAAATGTAATCAACACCTTCTCCTCGACAACTACTGCAATTGGATCCTCACCATAATGTCAAGCATATCTATACGATCCCAACTTAGACAACTATTTTGATACAACCTTACACGAATCAATTGGTGTGTATAATCATGGATTTTTTACACCTATGAAAACTTTGAATAAGAGAGGAAAGAATCATCTTGTAAGGAATTAAGTGAAGACAATTTTGATGACAAAGATTATGATCATGAGAAAACAACAAGAGTATATTTGGTAAAGACAATAAAACTCACGCAAGACTTTCAAGACTTAGGCTCATGTAGTGAAGGTCGTCCCTAAGGTATGTTTGCCTATTTCTATCTCTTTAAGGGAATCAGACTGATTACAAAGCAGGCACTGTAGGAGAAAAATTGAAAGGAATAGGGAATGAAAAGAGAGGCTGAGATTTTTTTTTGTTTTTTTTTTCGATCAACCGCGTATTTACAATGAAATTCCAAAATTCTATGTAGTAGTTTCTTGTAAATGAACCTAGCTCTGTTTGAAAATGAACTGGTGTTCTCCATTCAGCAACTCCTGTGCACCCAAAAAATTGAGTAATCCCACCTAAAATCGTCTGGCACTTGACCCATGAATGTCATGTGGAACTCTAAAAATAATCCTACAAGGAGCTGAAAACTAGAGAAGCCCCAATATGTCCCCGTGAACTAAAGAACCCTATCATCGTCTACGGAGCAGTCAAAAACCGTGCTATGAATGGCCCATTATGGTGTTGTAAGGAGGTATGTATGGCTCTCCAACTTAATGTGCAATAGACACCTTGGGAGCCGTTGATCGAGGGGGGGGGGGATAGCGGGGGCAGAAAAGGTCGCGGGAACAAAGAGGTCGCTCAGCGTAGTGCCGCACAGATAGCCAAGATGTTGCTGCCCAAATTGGCCTGGGTAGTGACCTCCGCCGAGCTCTAATGGCGAGGTGGGGAGCCTCATGCGGCTGGGCAGTCCTCCAAGCTCACCGCATAATGCGGATCACACTAGTGCACCCACGGGGGAGGGCTTGAGGGGGGGGCCAAATGTGGATCCTTCTCTCCTGATCTCAAAGCCCTGCGCCTTGCCAACCTCCTCGCCATGTTCTCTTTACAAACTGCTCGCAACATTCCATAGAACCTTCTGTCATCCTCTACAAGTGCATTAGTAGGCGCATTTTTCACAAGCCAGTGCAAACGCTCTCCTGCCTCTTGGATTGCTTTGGTGGTCCATTTTTGTGCAAAGGCTTGTCTTGCACAAGTGTCACGGGCCCCTTGAATTTTCTTTTCTTCCTTGCAATGCTTCTTCATAGCCCGAGCTTCTTTCTTCCTCTCTCCTTCAAGCTTTCTTAGCTCAGCCTCCTTTCAAGCTTGCTCCTTTTTATCTATCTTTAACTCCATAGATGGTAGATACTCCTCACTTGTCACAAAGATACTCTTGTTGTAGTCTATAAGAGGTTCTTTCTAACTCCTGCGCCGCAATAGCTTTATTGAGATCTCCGACAAGTGCAGGAATTTTTCAATCATGTAGACACCTTCAGGCTAAGGTGTGGGAGGACTTCGTAGATTAGTACTTGGAGCAGCGCCTACCTCCGATCCGTATGCACCTCGATTAGCTCCTATTGCATGCATGAGGCGCGGTGTGCAAACACCATCGGCTGCGGCTGCATGCGAATGGTGAGCAGGTGAATGCACATGTGTGCCATGAACCTCCGATGGCTCGGCGCTCCAATCCGGGAGCAGAGACTCTCTTTTGGTGTATGCCCCTCCACGTGCGTCGGTGAACACATCAACATACGGTGCAAGGTGTGACCTCGACTACCTGTTGTTAGTCACCGACTCACCGGCTCAAACAACCCAACGAAGAAGTGGCGACAAACAAGGGGTTGAGTGCCAAGGATGTGATCTCCCTGTAAGGCCTCTAACGTTGAGTCTTTCTCTGCGTCCTCTTCATCGTCGTCTGCTGAGTCTTGGTCATGTTCATCTGTGTCGTCTTCATCTTGCTGTCCACTGTCCCTACTTTGGCTGCAACTGAACTGCAAAGCTGATGCTATGTGCCTGTCAGCGACTGCCAGGTTGTATAGCCATTTGTTAGTGGCCCTAAATCTTGCCTATATGTTTGACGGTGATAGTGCTCTTTGTAGTGCAGAGGACACCCACTGGGCCAACACATGCTTTGTCGCCCCTCGCCCCTTGTTTCTTAATGTCTATGCATCGCTGTATCTACTAAATGCTTTCTTGAATCGTCCAAACACACTAAGGTCTAATGGCTGCAAGGCATGACTTCTGTGTGATGGTACGATTACAATATCTAGTTCCACCTATATGGCTTTGTGCACAACTTGAAGAGTGACGTGGGAGTTCTGTCCATCCACAACAAGCAAGTGCCAATTTGCATGTGAGACTCCACCCATGCTTTCTAATGCTTGTATGAAATGTGATAGGAATAAGATAGTGGACTCTTTTGCAACCCCTCTTTGCCCACACTAGACAACCACCATTTCTTCTTGCTTGTGCTCCACTTTCCTCACATTTCCAAATCCAATCTGGTGTGTATCCATGTGTGTTGTAAAGATCCTGTAGATTCTTGTAGAATGAAGCAGCATTCTCTAGACATAACTGTTAGCTGGGGTCAGGGATGGAAATACTAGGCAGGGAGATCAGGGGTTTTAAGAGAAGGGAGCAAGGTTCTCAAGGAGGCCACGGTTTTAGGGGTAGTGGGACACGGTCACCAGGAGCGACTGTCCTGGTGTGGGGACTCGGACCGTTAGTATACCCAGCGTAAGCTAGCCATGGTAGGTCAGGGAAGGTGAGAGAGTGATGCTGCTGCTACTCGATTTTCTACTAGGAAATGAGAGTGCAAGGCCTAGAGAACTTCCGAGACACTGTGGGCAGGAGCCAAGGGCCCGAGGAGTGCAAGAGGTGTGGTAGAGTAACGGCCAGAGAGAAAGACAAAGAGTTTAGAGGGTTAGGGTTGAGCAATCAGAGTCAGAACGTAGGCAATCAGTAAGCCGCAAGGGGAGTTTGTGCATTACAACAGAGAGTGCAAGTAATTCCAAGTATCCAAGTCAGGGCCACACACGGCCCCTGCTACCTCTACTGCGCATCGACTCTAACCAACAAAATATCAAGAGTGTGAGTTCTGGCCTCCTAGCTACCCTGTTATACTTGTGTTTTCCTAAATTCTTGGTCGAACTGTTGCTTCCTAGCGGCAACTGCTACTTCTTCTGCTAGTCTTCACTGCTCCTTGTCTTCCTTGGTTGTCGTGGATGTTGCCCTGTAACATTTAGCCTTCCCTCGAAGCTTGCAATCGGTCCCAGATTGCGGATCAGCCACGCGTGCGTCGGTAGGCGGGTCTTCTATCGGGCCTGGTTTCTTCCCTCGGTAGCTGGGCGCGGCGTCTTGGGGGTGCTTGATGCCCATAAATTGCGGCTATGGCTGCACCAACACCTCTATGTATCAGGTTATGCGTTATCCGGGACGTCATGGCATGCTGATATACATCATACACTGTTTTTCCTAGAATCTTATTGCATGCGGGGCATTGCACCTGACTAGCCTCGGGATTACTATAGAGGGCGATGAGATCAGGGTTAGCTTCAAAGTATTGTGTGACTTCCTGAATGGCAATCGCTAGCTCCTCCTCGGCCTCTTCTTCATCACTGTTCTGCTCTTCTAAGTCAAATTCCTCTTCTATTTTTCTTAATGCTTCTTTGTGAGTTCTAAAGGACTTGGGTTTCGGGGGTACCGTGGGGTTAACTTGGCTTGGTGCAGCTTGTGGTGCCGCTGGCAGGCGTGGTGAAGGCTGTGGAGTATCCTCCTGATTGGTCAAGTGCTCCGGGATATCCACGCGTTCTGCTTGGTCGGCAAGGTTGACCATGACCGGGCTGGGCGGCTGTAGATCTTCTTGGACTTGGAGCCCTGGGCTGGTTGGTGCGGGTGCCATGGCTGGCTGGTCCATAGCTCGCTGCGGGAGCAGGGACAGGGCTTCCATGTCTTCATTGTCTAGCTCCATGTCTTCTAACTCCATGTTCTCCCAAGCATTTTCCGATTGTTCCAATTCCAGCGTAGCCAGTGCATTGTCAATGCAATAATCCATGAATTCCTTGGGTGGTTCTGCCGAGGTGGAGGGATGGTCCAGCAACCATTTGTATGCATTAGATGCAATCAAATTGGCAGCATTATGCACCCACCCCACCTTGTTAGCTTCAAAGTCTTCCATGCATTGTTCCATCGCGATTTTCTCCTCCTGGAGGTGCGTGTTATCCTCGGTCTCCTGTGAATGTTGTCCCTGTTTTAGCGTGTCGTTGTGTGCTGTTAGGGCTTTGCATCTGGCTAGATACTCCTGGCTCTGTTGTTCCAGTCCTTGGGCGCGTTCCACGGCGTTTGCTTTTTCCTTGGTCAAAACGTCGACATGATCCTGTGTGGCTCTAAGTTCCAATTCAAGGTTCGCCACCTGGTGTCGAAGGTTCGTCAGTGTCTGTTCCTTCTCCTCCAGCTGCTCACGATACTCCGTGTGTGTGTTTGACAGGGTACGATGTGCCTGCTCTCGGATTCCTTGGACAGCTGCGGCGAACTTGCGTTTGTACTTGTCTTCAATGCCCTTGTGCTCTTGTAAGATAGCCGTCTCCGCCTGCTCTGTGGTGTTGATCCATTGGAGCATCTCCCCCACGCAATCGGCAAAAGCAGCAGTATGTGCTGCGAACTTGGTGGCGCATGGTCCCATGGTTGTGGACGTCTCTGTCTCCTTGGTTGACTCTGCATTCCGTGGACGCTTGCTGGGGCCGGGCAGCTCTGGATCCCGAGTCGCTGCTGCTGCAAGGTCACGCTGGACATCGAGAAAGGTACCCATGAGAGGGCCTCGGTTGTGTCGCCGGTAGAAGGCCAGGTAATTAGCGATGTAGGAGGTGAGGAAGGGCCCAATCGGGCTGCTGTAATTTGCACGCTGCCTGTGACCTCGGAGCTGGATCCGGAAGTTCTCTTCGACCAGGAGACCCCAGTTGACCTTGGCGCCTTGGTCTGCCATGAGCAGGAGACTCAATTGCTCCGGCAGAATGCCGTTGCAATTGTTTTGAAAATAGACCTGACTCAAGACTCTACGCATACGAGAAAACCAAGGATCCTGGATATGATTTCCCAAGGCAAACACGTCGTACCTGCCATAATCCTTCAACTGGAGGCTGCCCACGCGAGCCGCTATGTCTGGCTTTGGATGTCCGCAGGTCTCGCTCCACGCCGTGACTCCCAAGCCATCCCAACCGAAGAATTTGTGCAAATAGCGACTTGAGAACTGGACCTCGATTCCTTCGACTACTCCTGAAGGGAACTGCTCTGTCTCGCTCCGGGTCCGCATCGAGGTAACAAACTCTGTACAATGCTTGGTGTTGACCTTGGACTCTACCAATGTGCAGTAGCGCGCTAATCCTACCCTTGTGTTCCAGATGAGGTCGGGCTGGCGTTTCCATTCCGAAATCATTCTGGGCACATGAAATGGGGGCGTGACCTTCTTCCTGCGCTCCATGGTGGCTAACTCGGGGACTAAATGTGTAGTGTGCAGGGGAGGAGCAGCAATGCGGAGTGGCGCGCTGTAGCAATAGAGAGAGGAGAGCGCACTGTTGGTTGGGACTGACTATAGGAGAAAGGAGAAGAAGGCAGCCCTCTGTACCCACGGATTAGAGAGACGAGTTGGCCTTGGCGGCCTTGAATTGACAAGGGAG
Source organism: Ceratodon purpureus (assembly GCA_014871385.1). Classification (NCBI taxonomy): domain Eukaryota; kingdom Viridiplantae; phylum Streptophyta; class Bryopsida; order Pseudoditrichales; family Ditrichaceae; genus Ceratodon; species Ceratodon purpureus. Next base: position 28,093,149 of record CM026421.1, read on the forward strand.
GCTCTCCATGGTCTGCTGAGGCTGATGGCTGGGTATCCTTGGGTATGATGATGGGCTAGCGGGGTTCGTGGCGGCTGAGTCCCCATGATGCGGGAGGTAGGGAGTGCTGAGGCTGTCCCATTGATGGGATGTTCCATGAAGTCCTGGGTGTCCAAGAAGCTGATCTCGACCAAGCTTACATGGACTGCCATGGTGTCCATGTCTTGTTGGGGCTGCTGCGCAGTATTGCTTTCTTCTGAGTCTGTCGCATTTTGAGCCTCGGTTGCCAAGGTCTTAAAAATTTCTCCTAAGCTAAGCTGAGGGGTGGTTGTAGCATTTTTAGAATGATAATGTTTTAATTTTGTTGAGTTAACAATGGTTGCATGTGTGTCAAAATTCTCACTATTAACCAAGAGCATAGTATTATTAGGTAATACTAATTGAACCCTGTATGGCCCGTACCATATAGAATCGAATTTGGTTTTGCGTATCTTGGGATCCCTGGGGCACCATAAAACCTGGTCACCTTTCTGAAATATGCGTGGAGGCTGGGAAGCTTGAAAATACCGGGTGCTCAATTCTTGTTTGTAAACTATGTTTTTGATGGCGGATGCCCGAACTTCTTCCAGTGCATGAATATCTTGGATCCAGGCAGCAAGGACTCGATGAGGGCTGTAATCCTTTGGCTGCAGGGTTTGAAACCTGGGCGCGATATACTCCGTGGGCAAAAGAGGCTGAGTGCCATAAACCATTTCAAAGGGACTGACCTGAGTGGCAGTCTTGATTGCTACCCTATATGCCCACAAGGCTGCTGGGAGACAGTCCCCCCAATCGGATTGATTTGCATGGATGAACCTGCGTAACATGTTGATCAAGGTTTTATTAGTAGACTCTACTTGGCCGTTTCCTTGGGGATAATATACTATACTTGTTCTATGTTTTATGACATGATTTTCCATTAAGTCTTCAATGACTCCATTAACAAAATGGGAGCCTTGGTCTGATATGATTTCCAAGGGGCAACCAAATCGAGTGATAATGTTTTCGTAGATAAAGGTCGCGGTTACCATGGCAGTGTTGGTACGTAATGGTTTGGCTTCGGCCCATTTGGTGGTATAATCCGTGGCAACTATAATATATTTGTAACCCTGTCTTGTAGCCGGTTTAATTGGGCCAACAAAGTCTAGGCCCCATCGTTGAAAAGGGCCGAGGGGTGGTATGGATTTCAGGGGCACTCGACCTTGGTATTGGAAATTTGTTGTGGAAACTTGGCAAGCATGGCAGTTTTTAACATACTCATGGACGTCTTTGTGCAGTGTGGGCCACCAATAACGAGCAGCCAGGATTTTCTTAATTGTTGTCTCGGGTCCTTGGTGGCCGCCTGCTGGGCCGTCATGGAGAATGGTCATGAGATTTTGCTCTTGCCCCGTGGGAACGCAAAGCCTGATTTCTTGATCAATGCCTCGGCGGTACAATTGTCCCTGGACCATGGTGTAAGGTAATGTATTCCGGACAAAACTAACGCGTCGAGTTCCTGATAAATTGACAGGGGTTATTCCTGTGGTTAAGTATCGTATAATGTCACCTCGCCAGTCTGTAGGAATGTCCACGTCCAGGCTAGCGGCTTGAAGGTATGGCTCATTAAAGGAGTCGTCGATGCCCTCTTCGGTAGCCTGGGGATCCCTGGATAAGTAGTCTGCAACTATGTGTCTCTTTCCTGGCACATACACTACTTCGAAATCGTACTCTATGAGTATCATGATCCACCTTGCTACTCGGCCAGTGACCAAAGGCTGATTGACGAGGTACGATAAGCTGTGATGATCTACCATGAAACGGAACTTGTTGCCTAGTAAGTAGTGACGGAATTTTTTAACAACGTACATCATAGCTAAGGCCTCTCTTTCCGTTGTGGAATAATTCCTTTCTGCTTGATTTAATAGTCGACTAGCATAGGCAACGGGCTGATCATATTTGCCGTTCAGATTCTGGGCTAACATGACCCCTACTGCAATATTAGATGCATCCGTGTGTACATGGAAAGGCTTGGTCCAGTCAGGGGCGATCAAAATTGGTGCATTAGAATATGCAACCTTAATTTTTTCCAAGGCGGCCTGGGCTGCAGGGATCCAATCTTGGGGGTACTTGTACTTGGCATGGTTAAGTGCAGTTATGGGTGCAGTGATATGGGCCAGTTTCTCGATATATATCCTATTGAACTGTGACAGACCCAAAAGCCTTTGAACACCTTTCTGATCCGTGGGAGGCGTGATTTCCATGATGTCCTTGATCTTCTCAGGGTCAGGAAGTTTTCCATACTTACAAACTATGTAACCCAAGATTACCCCGGCTAAAAATAAGAACATGCACTTCTCGGCATTTAAACTTACCCAATTAGTCCTGCAAGCTTGGAAAATCTGTCGAAGGTGCGTAACATGGTCCTTTATTTGTCCATACACGGTACCATCATCTAAATAGATTCTGAAGAATCTTTTTAAATAGGGTCTAAAGATCAACTCCATGACTCTTTGAAAAGTCATAGGGGCGTTTTTAGCCCCAAATGGCATTCTTTCAAACTGATAAGGCCCCCATTCAGTTGAGAAAGCTGTTTTATTTTTGTCTTGTTTTGCCATGGCTACTTGGTAATATCCAGAAAAACAATCTAAAAAAGAATACATTTCATGGCCGGCTACTTCAGCAATGATTTCTTCCATGTAAGGCAAGGGGTAATGGTCCTTCTTGGTGGCCGCGTTTAACTTTCGGAAATCAACACAGATTCGAAGTGTGCCGTTTTTCTTAGGAATGATTACCATGGGAGATAACCAGGGAGCAGCATCCACAGGCGAGATGAATTTAGCTTGGAGTAATTTATCAAGTTCGGCCTTGACTCTTACTGCGTAATTGGGATTCATGCAATACCTACGTTGTTGTACAGGTGTAGCGTTAGGTATGAGGTCTATAGTGTGTTCCGCTAGGGTGCTTGGGATTCCTTTCAGATCCTCATGTCCCCATGCAAAAATGTCCTGGTATTCATGAAATAGTTTGATTGCTGCTTTTTTCACATGGTTTGGTGCATCTGCATTGATCTTGATGAACTTAGGCTTTTCCGAGGTGCCCAGATTTACCAGTTCTACTCTATCCTTGGCTCCATGGGTCCATCCTGTGATGACTTCTTGCTGCAAGGCTTGGGTAGCTGGCGTAGCTTGTACTGTTACTGTTTCTTGAATTTCTTGGGAAAAATGCAAGGGTATGTCCAGTTTATCCTGGTCGGTTATCATGCTAGCTAAATGAATTTCTGCTAAGGGAATCAGATCCGGGTTGGCCTGGAATACCATGGCTTCCTGTTTCGGTGAGAGTCCCTGTACCCAATTGGTTCCAGCTTTGTGCCGAATCTGGTTAGCCTTAGCCCTGGTTATACAACTATCCACGGGAATGATAACTGTTTTTCCTTGGCGCTGGATGCGGATCTGATTTTGCGACCAGTCATGGATAGCATTCATGTCCCGTAACCAGGGTCGGCCAAGGATTACCGGAAAGTTACTACTATCAGGCATATCAATGACCACAAACGTAGCTGGTGTGGAAATTCCATGGGTGGTAATAGCAACCATGGAGAGTATTCCCAGGGGTGTAACCGGGGCATCATTGGCCATCCTAAGTATAAATTGTGCGAGCTTGGGGGAAGGTAAACCTAAATGTTTTCTAAGATGGTTGCTAATGACATTGACACCTGAGCCTCCATCGACTAATACATTAGTCAATTCATGGTTTCCAAGCTGTAAGTGGATGACCGCGGCATCAGGGTCTAACGTGGTGGCGTTGACTTCAATGACTTCAGGACCCTCTGTTCCCTTGGGTAGCGAGGCTTGTTGTAAGTATTTTTGAAGCTCTGGACTCAACTGCAGTAGTTTGGACAGGGTGATGGTTACGTTAGTATCTTCTAAAATTTGCTGGATAGGGACGTCCTGGCTGGTGCTTTCCAATCCTCCTTGTAAGTTTTGACGGATTCCATGAAGGCGATCCCAGTGATTTTCTGGGAATGGTTTCCTTGGTTCTACTACATGGTCATCCGGGGCTCCTTTAGATCGCGTGGTTACTACTGCAGTGCTTATCGTAGACACAGAGGTTTCAGTTCCATGTACTTCCGTCAATGTGACACCTCCTCGCCTGGGATTCCCTGGAGTTTTGGAGTTATCTTGGTTACCTTGATTCCCTGAACGATACTGGGCCCATCTCTGATGCAGTTGAGGGCAGTCTCTGCGTCGGTGAATTGTGGATCCACATTCCCAGCAGGCATCGTTCCTGCCAGGTTGAAAAGCGTCAACGTTAACTTCCTCGGGATACACGGCCGCCGTGGTAGGGCGAGGGCGCTTGTTATCTTCAGGGCGAATTGGATGTTGGCGTACCAGCATCGGCCACCATGAATTTTCCCACAATTAGAACATGGCACCAAGGCGGGTCGAGTTTCTGGGCGGACATTAGGTAAGGGCAGCAAAGGAGCTTGGATTTTGTTTAATGCTCCTAGTTCTCTACTAATGTCATTAGCAGCCATAACTATATCCTGCAAGGTCTTGACTCTACGGATCACTATTCCTTGTTGTATCCATGGTAACAATCCCTTTTTGAACCATTCACAAAGATAATCCTCCTCAGGACGCTGGCTTAATTTGTCTGCCACTTGTTTGAATCGGTCATAAAATTTGTCCACTGGTTCGCTTTTTTCTTGTGCAATGCTTCCCAGGGCTCTCAACACTTCCGAGCTGGTCTTGAGTTTTCTGAATTTATGTAGAAAACTTTGCTCCATTTTGTCCCAAGTGGCATGGGAATGTTCAGTCTCAAAGTCGATATACCAATTGATGTGGTTGCCTTGGAGGGTTGTACCAAAAATATTTTGTAAATCGGCAGTATTAGTGACGCCATTTGTTCGAGCGATAACCTTGAATCTCCTGACGTGCCAATCTGGATCGCCAGATTCATCAAACACTGGGTAGGAGATCTTGGGAAGCTTGGAATGTTTGTGTGTGTCATTCTGACTAGGTGGCGTGGCAGCAGTGTGATTTTCCTGAGGTATGGTAGCGGATCTAAGTGCCTGAGGAAGAGCTTGGGAAGCTTGTGGTGGTGTTGATGGTTTCTTGGTTTCTGCTTTCTTGTAGAGTTTGATACTGGGCGCTAAGCGTTTCCAGTCTGGCATTAGTGGCCTCATTCTTGGCCACTAGGTCGGTCATTTGCTTTCTCATCCATACCAAAAATTCCTTGGTGGTTTCTTGGTCATCTTGGTTGGCAGCTTCTTCTGCTTCGTTTATCCCTTCCAGGAGGAGTTTTCGTGGAGGCATGGTGTACTAGTTTAGTGGTTTCGAGGTACCTCAGTATTCCATCCCCAGCATGGTCGCCAAAATGTTAGCTGGGGTCAGGGATGGAAATACTAGGCAGGGAGATCAGGGGTTTTAAGAGAAGGGAGCAAGGTTCTCAAGGAGGCCACGGTTTTAGGGGTAGTGGGACACGGTCACCAGGAGCGACTGTCCTAGTGTGGGGACTCGGACCGTTAGTATACCTAGCGTAAGCTAGCCATGGTAGGTCAGGGAAGGTGAGAGAGTGATGCTGCTGCTACTCGATTTTCTACTAGGAAATGAGAGTGCAAGGCCTAGAGAACTTCCGAGACACTGTGGGCAGGAGCCAAGGGCCCGAGGAGTGCAAGAGGTGTGGTAGAGTAACGGCCAGAGAGAAAGACAAAGAGTTTAGAGGGTTAGGGTTGAGCAATCAGAGTCAGAACGTAGGCAATCAGTAAGCCGCAAGGGGAGTTTGTGCATTACAACAGAGAGTGCAAGTAATTCCAAGTATCCAGGTCAGGGCCACACACGGCCCCTGCTACCTCTACTGCGTCTCTAACCAACAAAATATCAAAGAGTGTAAGTTCTGGCCTCCTAGCTACCTTGTTATACTTGTGTTTTCCTAAATTCTTGGTCGAACTGTTGCTTCCTAGCGGCAACTGCTACTTCTTCTGCTAGTCTTCACTGCTCCTTGTCTTCCTTGGTTGTTGTGGATGTTGCCCTGTAACAATAACCCTTTTGCACATGCAAATTCTAATCCTTGTGAACTTTTGATTGTCAAATCTAGATGTCGCCTCTTGAACCACTTGATCTAACTATCTCTAGGAATGCCATCTCTAAATGGTGTCCCTCTCTCTTTCGCAATTGTTGCTACCTTCAAACACAATTGCTGCTACCTTTAAATACAATTGCTGCATTGACAGGGGATATCCAATTTCTTGCATCTTGATCATGTAAGCCTTCAATGCCCTCTCCTCCTCTTCACTCAATACTGTAGGAGGTCCCTTCTTTCTACTTAGAGTTTTTCCATAAACATGATCTGCTAATGAGGTGGAAGGTATGTATCCCTACATTTCCACAAGCCTCTACTGATGAAATGGCTGCCTTTAACGTGGTGCATTAGGGGAAAAATGAGGTCTCCAACGGGCCTTGTAAGGCAGCCCGGATTAGGTGGGCTGCCTGCCCAAAACCCCCTCTGTCGCTGTCAGCAGGGGTCTGAAACGCTGCCCGAAGCGGACGGACGGGAGTTGCGTGGCCGGGTTTTGCCTCGTTGGCGAGAGGGCGTGGACGGTGGTTGTTGAGCGCCAAGGAGTGGGATTTATTGCTCGGCGATTAATGAAGTGCCTCGATCCGTTGCCTCGATCCACGGATTGTTCGAGTTGTTGCCACAACGGTCTGGGCGCGATGGCGCCACAGGCTCTACGCCGTTCAGCACCAAGAAAACGAAGCGCCCTGTTCTGCTTCAAGCAAGTCGTTGTTGGCACTGTGGGACGCACAATCGTATGTGATTTGCGAGAAAGATTCCGACTGGCGATGGCGCCCCAGACCGGAGGAGCAAAATTGAGATTGCAATTCATTTCTTGGCAGCGTCCGCTGGCAGCGACGGCGGCGAGGGGTTGTTCTCAGTCGGCGACCAAGGTTTCAACGAAGAGATGAAAACTGATGTACTTGAAAGGAAGGTAAGTTAACCTAATTCGATAAACCTTTGTGGGGTGTTCAGGGGCTACTGGATTTTTGAGCAATTTGAATTTCGATTTCATTAGCCCTTGCTGCCACAACGGCATAAGGCAATGTAGGTTTCGTGGTCGATAGCGCTTGTAGATGCCACGCAGGTCTATCGAATTAGGTTCGGAGTATTTGAGGTTGTGAATTCAGTTTTTCATTGGGTGTAGGAGGTGTCCGAAGATCAGAACAAGTTCTCTCGAATAACAGCAAATCACCAAGTGTGACCAGGGGAGATTCAATCAAGATTACCGACTATAGGGTCCACGATGGCAGCAAGGGCTGAACGAAGCAATCAGTACATTCCCCACTTTGCACTGGACACACGCTATGCCCCGGTCATGAGACGAGGTTCTACGCAAGTGGAGCTGTGCATGAGGAGCTCGTTTCCAACACGGAGGTTGCGTGGAGACACGAACATTGACTTGTGGATCAATGGAGACATTTACCCTGTTGACCCAATGACATGGAAGCCACCTCCAATCAAGTCGCTAAAAGAGTTCGTTGAATTCATATGTCATGGAGAGCAGGGTCTTCGCGGATATACACACAGGCTGCTGGATCATTGTGTACATGGTTCTACACAGGAGGAGACGCGGATCCAGTTGGCACAGTTGAGCGAAGAAGTGCTTGAGCTTAGAGGCGAAGCTCTGGCCAGCAACTCAAGGGTAGCCCAAGATGTCCAATTGGGGAGAATGCGTTGCCTTGAGTTAGAGAAGAAATGCAGGGATTTGCAAGCTGAATTACAGGCTGTCCGTGATTGCCATGCCCAAAGGGTGGAGCAATTGGAGCGCCATGTGCGGGGTCTCCAAGAAGACGTTGACCGCTGCCAGCGGAGGGCCAGCTTCGAGAAGGAGACCCCCATGGGCATGCGAAATAGGAGGAGGGCTCTCAGAGGGATTCACGAGTTAAAACGTGGATCAGGTGGATCAAAAGCAAGAGTGAAGCTTGTGCGGACAGTGCTGCAACCAGATGTGGTGCAGTTTGTTGTCCATAGGAACCGAGAGAATCGGAAGTGCTCTCGACTGCGGGGGGATAAAGAGTCCCAAAATAGGACTGCAGTAGCACTAGCTCGAATTTTGTCACGGCATGAAGGTGTAGCGCTCGCTTCTCAGCCTGCAATGGCACATGTTCAGTCAGATATTGCGAAAAATGTGCTCAAATCGATTGGTAAGAGTATTGGACCGGACAAAATTCTTGATGCTTGCGACCAGGCAGGGGTTTCCCATCGGGGATATGGTGCTCTCTACAAATCTGTGAAGGCTCCCATTGCTGCTCTGAACAAAGGAGTCTCCGGGAGTATTTTGCCGAGCCCCTATCACGTGAAACTGCTTCGGCAGGAGTTAAATGCAAACCTGCCACAGTATATTGGCGAATACTACCATGCTGAAGGTCGACTTACGCTGCCAGCAAGTTCTAAGAAGAACAAGAAGTCCGAGGACATGGTAAAGGAAGTCGTTTTGACTGACAAGAATTCCCTATTCACAGACCTTGAGGTGGTCCAAAGGAGCATGGTGATCTTCTACGGCATCACGGAAGAAGGTAACGTAATCACCTCAGACTGTTGTTTTCAGAGTTTGCTGCCAGCAGGGTTATTTATCAATTAACCGTGACTTACACATCCACTCGCCATGTTTCCACAGAGTTAAGAGGGGCACCGCTGGTATTTGTCATGAAATTGGACGAGGCCGAGATTGTCAATGGCAAGAAGTTTGAACGGGTCAGCATCACATTGATGAATAGGGCGCTCGACCTAGACATTCAGAGAAACCATGCCCTGTTTTTCTCAGTCCAGTCAGAGCAGGAAATCTGGCCAGTGGCAACCTTTCAAGTGGAAAAAGAGTCCTACGAAGTTCTGTCGTGGATATTTGGGAAATCCAAATTTCCATCTGTGATTGCAGCACAGTCCAGTGGCGAGAAACTCACGGTCCCTGAAGTTGGAGAATTCCATGTGGAGTGGCATCTCGCTGCGGACATGAAGACGATCAAGTGTATGTACGGGCTTCAGTCGGGGCCGTCGTGTGCGATGAACTGCATATACTGCGAGCAGTAGAGGGCTAAGCCTACCGTAGGGACAGCAAGCCATGCGATGTTGTTTGTTGCCAGCAACTGCAGAGGATGCTCTCCCCGACTCAGAGTCCCTGGCGTTCGATCCCACGCAACGCTCTCCTCAGGAGACCCAGGCAGCCCTATCTGGAGATGGGAACAAGGACTCATCCGCCACCACGCAAGGACCACCTGGAGCAGAGAAGAACGAGGACGACACCAACATGGAGGGACTGTCGAGCCTTGTTGAGGCAATTGCCACAAACGCAAACGTGGAGTAGATTCCCACCTTGGATAGTTTTGTAGGCCGGGTTAGGGGTTTGCTGGCAGCGACTTCTGGTCCGGACTTTTATGGGCCACCTTTCTTAAACTTTTCCGAACTTGAAAACAATTTGCCTCTGGACTGCCATGTCTCTTTGAAAGATATGGCATTCTTGTAACCCTTCCTTTTTATTCGCAGCTGTATTTCTTCTTTATTGTGGACTGCCGACAGCAAGGGCTGCTCTTTAGCCACCATTTCATCTTTCGAGCTGTTGTTCTCTTCAAGCCCGCGCTGTCTGAGAGCATTGTGCCCTCATCGAAGTTCTTTCCTTTGTATTTCCCTTCTTCTATGCAATCAGGTTGCATTTTTTATTTCACCGCTGGTATTTTTTTTTTTCTTATTTCATTATTCGCCACCATGGTCCCTTTCAATTTTGGCCATTGTTGTTATTTACCATCTGCGACCTACTTCATCTCTTATGTACAACTGTTTTTTATTTTTATCTTGTTCTATTAGAATCAAGCGTGGTTCTTTTTTTATTTGCAATCTTCCTTTTTTCCTCTTTGTTGGCACCAAGGGCTGCATTATGCCCGCCATTGCCAGTTCAGAGCACCAGGTTCACGAAGGAGCCAGCCTCTTCGGAGGAAGTAAGAAACTTTACATTCCTTCCTAATTACTTCATATTTGTCAAGTGCCAAACTCCATTTTCTGCCTCTGAAGGGTCATGTGCTCTATTGTATGCAATTTTTTTTTTTTCTTATTTTGCGCTGGCAGCAGGCTCCACCGTCAATGGCGCCACCACAAGTTCGAAGCAATTTTGCGATTCAGACCCAGGCCCTCTGAAACCCCGGCCATTCTTCAGACTTCTTGTATTTTATTCTTTTTTTCATTTTGCACCCTAGGATTCACCACTGGTAATTGTAACTGTTTTTCTTCTCTATTTCCGCTGGCAGCACGAAGATCAAGGGTACTTCAAATTTGCCTCCATATAACACATTAATAGAGGATGTCCCACAGAAAGTCCTGAATGGTAAGCAGAACCACTACCTGAACTCGCTAACGACTTCGCGAAGAACCTAATGACTTCCCACATACTGTGACTACCCATCCCCAAAATCACTTTTCCTACAGCTCCACAATCTTCATCCTTTTGGGAACCGTGACATCCGCAGCTGTAAGGTGTCTCTCATGGCGCTGGTTGATCTGCATCCAACAAATCCTGTCATATTCGTTTGCTGGCAGCAAGGAGCTCTGAACAGCCAATTCCCAACACATCAAAACGACTACATGAATTCGGCTAGACTCGTACCTTTTTCTCACGAACACCGTTGGCCTCTATCAAGACCAGGTTGTACTGCCCAGGTACGTCATCTCCAAGTGCCATTGCAATTTCGTGCCGCAGGTGGGATACTGGCCAACCCTTGCCAACTTCGAATGTTGGCAGCAAGTTCCCCCTAAACATACAAGACACTTCCACCATCACCTCCTCTGGTAGGTGATCCAACGCTTCCCACTGACTGTTGGCAGCCCCCCTATACCTTGTATACATGAACCTGGTGTATAATGTTTGTCTTCCCACGTGATAGCGGAAAACAATGCTGGTCCTGTTGGCAACGCACTTGATGACATCTTGGCCAATGTGGAACTTCTCGTTCCACCCTGGGTTCATTAGACTGCTCAGCAGAGCCTCGGATGGACTACTCAAAACAAACAATGTAGGTGTCCGCCTAATGCTGTCAGCAGCTACCGCAAACAAATCAACCATAACATGGATTGGCATAAACCATTGCTGGTGGACGAAGCTGCTACCAGTTGTTGCTTTCATAGCATTTGCAAAATCGAGAGTGAGCTTTGTTCTAAACGCCTCATATGTGTGCATGTCTGGCAAAGGCCACTCCACATCGTTGAACCCTGGAAGCGGGAGTGCTTCAACCTTCCCGTACAGCGTGTCACCTGTTGGAGGCAAATACAGACCACCAAGGAAGAATGTACCTATGTCCAGCAACTCCGCGTGGCTCTGTCGATTCCGTGTTGCCTCCCCAATCTCAACATGGAGCACAAGAATGGGACCAAGGATAGATGCAGGATGTACCCAATCCTCCGAAACGGACGCGTACAGGTAGTTTGCCATTCCCAATTTGGTTGCTGCCTCCGTAGGATCCAAGCGCAGATGCCTTGGTTGATATGCATGTTGCACAAGCACCTTATCGAGGTCGCATGCTCCATGCTCCGTGGAGATCCAAGAAAAATCTCTGATCTGCGCTTTGAAGGCCCCCCGAAAATTTTCTCCACCATGTCGCCTTGCCTCTCTACCCCAAGGCCCATCCGACGCTGGTTGCAGCATAACCCATGAATCACGATCCACCCTCATGGGGATCCAGTTGCCCTCCAAGTCTTGAGTATTATGCAGAATGACACTCTGTACGAGGGAGTTTGGCCGTGAAGCAATACCACTAGAATGCATGAAATTTTCGACTGTGAACTCAAAAACTTACAAATGGTGTCGTCGCTGTCATCAACCGCCAGAACTACACGCTGTCAACACACCCTCCGCCATCACGAACGGCTGAAACCTGCGTCCACGGCCTCGCAACCAAGGTACGACCTACCCTAAAACCTCATCCCGAAACCCCAATTCCCAACTCAGGTACTCTCTCCAACCTATGTCGATGGCAGACCGCTGGCAGCGTTTGGGAGACCACTACAGCTAAACCCTAAATCTCTACTGCACAATGCGTGACCACCCACAACCGAAATCGAACAACTTCGCCCAGCCTTTGGAGGCCTCCACCGCTCCATCCTGCTTGACAACGCAACGACAACAACTCTCTCAGGGGAACGCATGAGGTTCGGAATGACCGTTGGCAGCATTTCGACATCAACACCTTGTGCACGTTGCATCTCAAAGGGGGAGCGGCAATTCGATTTCGGTAGGTGGCCTGTGGAGTCAGTTTCGTATGCGTTCATAAAGCCCACCACCGCTGACACCCTTCTGCAATGCTCGAATTCCGTGCGCGAAGAGGCTCCGTTCTCGACCTGCGGGACTACACGCGCGGGGGAGGGAAGCCTTCCTGCGCGACTATTGGCCGGACCCCCCCATTCGCGATTTGGCTCGCTTTTGGCGACCTGCTGGCACAGTTGGTGCCAGCAGGTAAAGTGCACGGGCATGCCCAAAACTTTGGCACGGAAAGCATGGAAAAGGCCCGTTGGAGACCCCAAACTGCTCCTAATGTAAGAGAAGAGGGCGGTAGAAGAGGAGGAGAAGGTTTAGGGTTTAGGGTTTAGGGTTTAGGGTTTAGGGTTTAAAATCAAGGCAATTAACAACATGAGAGCTTCGAGCACATGCTAAGCGGCTCTAAAGGTATAAGAGAAGAGGGCGGTAGAAGAGGAGGAGAAGGTGCGAGGAGCAAGTTCGAACTCCGAACTTTGATGCAATCAATGCGAGAGACAATTGCCAATGGTGCGATGATAAGCTATAAATGTCGGCTTTGGAGAGCAATCCGACGGCTAGAAGATGGCCCCTCGGCCTTGGAGTTTGATCATCTGATGGTGGAGATCTCGCTGCCTTGCAAGATCTAGACGGCCATGGTGACGCAATGGGCAAAAGAGTGCACCCTACAATCCGGCTGGATGCTCTCCACCAATTCAACTTTGTATTCAATTGTGCAATCATTCTTCTTGAGTCATGAATACTTTCACCAAATATCAGTTTTCCATGGTCCCTTCTCACATTGAGCTTGTAGCTTGCCATACTGGTTAGTAGAAATCTAGCAAAAATTACCATATTTAGCGTTCGTTGTTTTCTATAGCTCTTCTTTTAGCCTCTTTCCTCAAGCCTCTTTGACGCTCTTCTTTTAGCCTCTTTCCTCAAGCCTCTTTGACGCTCTTCTTTCAACATATGTCCTCTAGCTATATCTTCATTAGCATCCAATTCATTGTTGCCATATCAACATCATCCAATTCAATTCTCCTCCAATTTCAAATCCCTCCGTCTCTCTTGTTGGCCTCTACCACGCTACCCTCTTTTCTACTAACTTGTTTAAGAATCAAGCTTCAATGAGCTTCAATGAAATCACTATGTAGTTTGGTGATTTTTTTGCTTTGATTTTGTTAATTGCATATGGCACTTAGTATATTATGATTCTTGTTTGTTTGAAACCATATATGCTCTTTAGGTATTTTGGATGTCAAAGGAAAAACTCACACTAGTGGAAAGATGGTTTCACGCGACCAACAAGTATACCACGAAGCTAGTGTAAGCTGCCATTCCACCACCTCATTGGTATACTTGCAGGTGGCCCCATACCATTTTTCCACTAGTATCAATGTCATTCCAAAAACAAAAAACTTAATGTCATTCCAAAATCGAAAAAGGAAAATGTCATTCCAAAAAAAAAAAAAAAAAAAACTTAATGATACAATAGTTTTCATACTAAACTGAGGTGACTAACTTGGTTTGAAACCATTTAGAAAACACACTTAAAGGGGAAAAGGAAAGCTACTAAATGAACTGGAGAAAATGGCCAAGCTTTGTCCAAGACCAAGTACCCAACAAGCTTCATCCAAAACCAAATGACTTCGTCTAAGTGTCTACCGGCCTCACTGGAAAAGGCAGGGCGGGTTTATGTTTTTCTTTCCTCTTTTTCCTTGCATTAAAGGTTTCCCTTTGCTTGTTGGAAATAAAAGAAAAAATATATACATATATACATATATACATATATACATATATACATATATACATATATACATATATACATATATACATATATACATATATACATATATACATATATACATATATACATATATACATATATACATATACATATATACATATACATATATACATATACATATATACATATATACATACATATATACATATATACATATACATATACATATATACATATATACATATACATATATACATATATACATATATACATATATACATATATACATATATACATATATACATATATACATATATACATATATACATATATATATATATATATATAACTCCTGCATACCAAAGAATCCTCACCATGGGCTGCAAGAAAAAGCACAATGGGCTGTCTCTCAAATAGAGACAGATTCATCATATTGTCTTTTCAAATGTCCACCCATAATACCATAAAAAGAGGGTCACCCAATCTTATATGTTAAAAAGGCTATTGAAGAAGAAAAATATCACTTTATGTGTACTACCAAATCAATAGCTCTTGAGATGAGGTTACACCAGTGGTCATGCATTGGAGATCCATTGACTCTAATATAGAGGTTCAATTTGTTTCAATTTGTTTGTATTATTCTATACTGCAGACAGTTTTTGGGGAAAGGCTAGGTTAAGCCACCAGTAAGATGTGTCACTTCCCTTCCAACAATCCAAATGTGCTAGCCTAGCCTGGGAGAGAATCAAATGGTGGTTATTTCAAAAACCAAGAGCATCATTGAAGAGAAACTTTCAAGGAGAAGTCCGGATTCAAGGTCCAACTTGCATTGGGAAATGCACTTCAAATTAGTGTAACATAGGCCTATATGTTGAGGAGCTCCAGGCACAAGCCAAGGAGAACCATGTAAGGTAGAATGACCTTAAACCGTGCGGCCCCCCGGAAGCGCAGGGTAGACCGCCCCTGTAGCCGCCCATGGCATGGACCTTATTGCGTGCACAGCAATTTCATAAATAGTGACTCGATATGGACATGTGTAGGGAGGTGGTTGGTTCATGGTTCATGGTTCATTAACTCTATTTTGCACGGTTTTAGCTACATGCGTGAGCGTCACAAAGTACTCGTCTGCCGGATAAAAAGGAGAGTCTATTGATCACTTTAAGGTCATGTACACTTTTCGCTTCAAAAATTTGTAGTAAATTCAGTTTTCGCTATTTAATTCTGGAAATTTTTGCATTCACTCTCCCTCCTGTTTCCCCATCCAAGAAAAATTACAAACAGTACACACGAGGTCCACAACCATGCTGAATCTCTTATTCGCAGGGTTTAAGGTCATTCTACCTTACCATAAAATGAAGAGCAAAGAAAAGAAAACTCTGGGAACCAACTGTGACCCGAGCAGGGTGCACCGTCTAGCCAATCCAGTTGCATGCCTTCTGAAAGGGTCTCAACAAGAACATTTAGTCCAGGTAGAAATGACTGTCCAACTAAGCATTTATACAATAAACCTAATAAAATTTTAATGGATACAATGGACTCTGATACACTTTCCAAGATAGGAAGCAATATATGATTTTAGATTCTCTTTTTTTGTTAAATTTAATTTTGGCAATATAATCAACAATCAAATTATCTGAACATCCTTATATCATTTGAGTCAATAATAAAAATGCATTATTTGTGAATTTAGAAGAGCTAGAGTAAGATGCAATTAAGATACCTCAACAACATGCATATTGTAGAAGTCTATATGAATACAAGGTGAGTAGAAAAAGAACGTAACTAGGAAAAAAATTGAATTGAAACTAAATTGCTGAAAAGGCATAAATTTAATGATTCATTATTATTTGCTCCTATAAGACTTGGTATATAAGCTTTGAGATATATTAGTTACCCAATTTGTAATTTTGCACCACCATAGAAGGCTCCACTCTAAGGCACGGTCTTTTTGTTTTACTAAATGTGGTCTATGTCTTTGTTCTTATAAAATCCAGACTAATACAAAATATGTAAAATTATTCTAAAGAAAAAAAGCTATAATTTGTTTTCTAAGGGATTGGTGTGAATTAAGTTTTTGGATGTCAATGACCCTATATTGATGTTTAAAGAATGAAGACCAAGATAACTATAGAAGTACCATCATAGGAAGAGGTAGATACCATAGATATTGTGAACACATTGCAATGAAATCTAAAATAAGTTAAATAAGATGAGAGACTTGTTTATCTTAATTTACTTATTTATACAAATTTGTAGCTTAGAATAAGTATATCTTATAAAAATGATCTTAGTTTAAAACTCCAAAGATTTAATTGAGCAATTTTGTGAAAAGTAGTAGTTTGGCATTGTTGGAGAGAAATCTAAAGACAAGAAATTCAGGAGTTGTATTGACTAATATGGCCCATCATGCATCCGGAGCTTATAACAATGAAGTTTGTAAAGATTCCAATAATTTTTATAATAAGTAATAAGTAATACTCCAATAATAAGATTATCCAATAATATTGATAACTAAGGAAACAACTTTTCCCCTTAATAATTAATGCTATTTATTATAAACAAGTAATTGTTGGTTTTGAGAATCATTTTTTCTAGGAATGCTTTATTGTTACAGCTTGTAAATTAAATAATATATGGTAATGTTTGAATGTGATTATTATACCTCTTCATTTTAATATAATGGTTTAAAAATATAAACGATGTCAAGTTGAAATCTTGTGTTACAATGACATCTTTGGTTTCTACAAGTAAAGTTAGGTAATTCCTATATAGGGGTTGCATTCTCTAGAAGATTATTAGCAAAGATTTCAACATTTATTAAAATGTAAATGTATGCAATATTATTGGATATAAATTTTTATTTTTATTTTCCATACAAGTTTATTGTAGTATCTAACCCTTACTACATGCAAGTGCTATTCGGGCTATTGTTGAGAAGCACATGAAACCATATATTTAGTTTGAGTGAATTACAAAGATGACTTGTGTTGGAGAGATATTTCTTTAGTCCAATGGAGAGCTTTTTTCTAACATTATGCATATGTTGTCTATATATAAGTTCTAGAAGGCATATAATTTGGAATTCTGATAAATTGAGGTCATTCCAAAAGTCTAGAGAGAGGTTGGTGTCAATGTTCGTGTAAAGGAAGGCTGATGTTTTTGGTGACTGGAGCTGCTGGAATCCTCATGAGTGTGGCCCCTGCATGTCCTGCCCTGCCCAGTGCCCTGGATGAGAAAGACATGCAGGTCTGAAGGTATCTGGAAGCTAAGCTGAAACCCTAAGTTAACAGGAGATTAGGAGGAAGAGTTGTGAAGAAACAGAAGACCTCCCTCCCGCTCGATCGCTTCCTTGAGCAACACGGATGAGTCATGACGATCGAGTTCATGACCACTGGAGTCTGGACCCAGATGCAGCGAGAGAGATGGGCAGGAACCGTGGCGCCGTCCAGAACCGATTCGGGACCCAAGTTTAGAAACCCCCACCCCACGCTGTGGCCACAGTAACTTAACTTAAACGGATAAGGCAGAGGACGAGTCAGGACTCACTGCTCACTACTGACTCAGTGCTCGTGTGCTTGCATGACATTGTATGATGTGCAACTTGCAACTTGCAAGGCTAGGCTACCGACAGACAGGTTGACCTCGTTCACCGTTCCCTCTGGAGCTCTCCCTGCAGATGTATACTAGTAGGAGTATGTGCTATGATCTATCCCTCTAAAATACTGTACTCATTCATTCCTTACTATTCTATTCAAGTCTGGACTTTGAATACCGTAATCGTAACTTCGTGACTCGATGGTCCAGTTCTTGCTTTGTCGGCGACGAATTCCACAGCCCAATCCTACCTGTAAAACCTATCGTTTCCTGCTTTTCATTGCTTTAAACTTTTGACTCACGTTATTCAAAAATCCTACACCATATAATTAATTTAGGCCATGCAGGTTCTTCAGTTGTCCCTGTTACTGTTAAGTTAGTTACTACTTGTCAAAAAATTGGAAGATAGACACTCAATCAGTTTCATTTCTACATTATCCCCCCCCCCCCCCCCCCCCCAACGTCTACCAAAAATTCACTTGGCTGCTCCAGAGAAACAACAGCCAAGTTCCCAGAGGAACAGGCCAAAGAATTTACTTCTTATGCAATGCAGAAAACTGTAGCATCTCAGGATCAACTATTCTGTACATGTACCTCCTCCTTGATGTGCGTATCATGTCATTGTCCTGACTCCTGAGTAAGAATTTAGGAGATTAAGTTTAGGGGTTGTATAGTATCAGCCTATTGATTCCTGATCAAGGAATGTTGCAGTGAATTCAAACTTGGAACACTAAGGTTGAATGTCCTAAAAGCACCAACTTAAGCGACTTGACCTACTTAGAGAAATGTAAATTACATGTTGCAAATTAAGGCTTTTTGAAAGTAGCATAGCAAGGGCTACATAATAATTACTTCTTTTGGAGACCTTGTTGTATGGGTACCCAAAAATACCTTGGGGGGATGACATGTTGGTTGTCTTCAAGGCACTTAGCCTAGAGGCACTTAGTGTAGAAAAAAGTTAACCTTCGAAAGGGGGGAGTAGCCACTAGTAGGAGAGGTGGTTTTCATGACCACAGTTCGTGACCAAAATAATTCATGGTCACCAACTGTATTGCCTGGGTCACCAACTGTATTGCCTGGGTCACCAAATGCATTGCCAGTGTCCGCTGATTCGCTGGAGCGTCTTTGTATGAGCAAGTGGGCCAAAATATTTTACATTGTCTCCAAACATAGAAACCCATGGTGCCCTGTGGTGGGTCCTGGCACTGTTGGGGGATATGTTTCATCTAGAGCTCAAACTTCAGAATGCAGGCTGCTGCGGCTGGTGCTGGGTGGTGCTGCGTCATTTGCTTATCTTGGAAACCCTAGTCTTGGAGTGAGTGGGGACAGCTGCAACTTGTTGTTTTTCCTCCTCAACCTGCCTGCTCGTTTTCGCTTCAGCTCCGCCTCAGGTCTGCTTCACCTCCGCCTCAGGTCCGCTTCACCTCCGCCTCAGGTCCGCTTCACCTCCGCTTCAGGTCCGCCTCAGCACCGCCTCAGCTCCGATTCAGCTCTGCTTCAGGTTGGTTTGTTTCGGCTTGTAAGCTTTGTGGGTTTTTGTTTTGGAGGTGGTTTGTGGGGTTGATTTGGGATTTTCTGTTTTTTGGGTTCGGTGCAGAGAGCCAGCCCTTCCAACACCGGTAAGCCTTGTTGCAAGAGGTATGTCGAGCTTGTCATGGAGATTTGTTGCACTCCAGTTCCGTTTGACAATTCTTGTGCAGCTTTGACAGTTGCAGCTTGAATGTTGCCGCTGGCATCGACTGCTACTTGGAAGACGACTGTGGTCTGGACAGTGGACACGACGAAATTCTGCTCCGCCAAAACAACGCTCTTACACTTTCACAAGTTACTTCAAGACATAAATACAGACTGGCAACGGGTATGTGCAATATCTGCGGGTATCAACTGCAAGAACATTCCTGTAATCGGCAAGAAATTACGTGAAGAGCATGGCCAACTTGACCAAGCCGTGAGAAGAGATGACCACGGAGGGAAGACGGTCATATGACTCTGAAGAGGTCATTTTCCGGGTAACACATTTGGTAATCTTGACACCCCCTCCCACTAGTGAGCTATAGATTCATTATCCTTTGTCTAGTGGCCATCGAATTAGTGAATAGAATGAACAACCACTACATTCACGTCCTTCCCTTTGGGGCCAAAGTTCTTCTTCTTCTTACTTCTTTTGTTTTCTTCGTTTAAGAAAGTTTTGATCGATATAATACCATGTAAAATTGAATCCAAATTATCCTGTGAAAATTTGAAGCCTGCTACAGAGAAATTTTGATCGATATAATACCATGTGAGCCTATGCAATTATGGGGATTTTATTCTAAATGTCCTACTGTAGATGTCAGACATTGTCTAAAATAATTTTATTGAGCAAAATTCCAACAAACATAAATTTCCCAAATATGCAATTTAAAAAAATGATCAATTTGATGTAATAGTTCTCTAAAACATCTTATGAATTTTTAAAATATATATTTAAAATGCATGTCACCCTCATTTATTACATTCTAGGATCTAGCAACTTGAAGCATAAGTTACAGCATGATAGGACACTGGCCATTGACAACAATTCTAAGGCAACACATGTCCAAGAAAACAGCAAGGAGCACACCTGTAGATGATTTTACAAAGGACTGTGGTTTCTAGTGCTTCTTCCAAACTTGTTACATGGTAAACAAGCATGTTAGAGGTACTCACAATTTTGGTCAACAAAGAGCCTAGAACAAAAAGATTGGATACCAGAGTCAACTACTCTTTGGTTGGGCATAAAGTAGAGAAACCAAAAACTGTGAATGCACTCCAGGTGTGTAGTAGAGTTGCCCAAAACTAGGGAGGTGGTAGATTGAAAACTTTTTGTGAATGTAGGCCGTAGGCCCGTAACAAAGACTTTGAGGGATTTTTATTTTTTATTTTTTATTTTTTTCAATTTGATATTTCAAAAAATAGTTATGGTACCCAAAGTGTAATGTGCTGTTTCGGTGGGCAATTCCAGCAGCCATGCAAAATACATTTGTTACCTCTAATATTATTTCTATAAATGCTTAATGTTGTCATCTCTGAGATTTCCCAAAAAAAAATTTCTTTCAATACAAAATGTTCACTCACTGTTTTGGGCAGTGTACCAAAAAAACTTCTTCTTTCCTTCATAAAATTTACAAAATTAGTATTTTAAGGTTTTTTCCTTTTTATACTTGAAGGATGGACATCAATCTTTACTTTGACTGTTTCGATTGGGACTTTATAACATAATGGAATTTCTAGGAAAAAAATATGAATTAGCATGCTTTGGTATTTAACTTAATAAAAATATTTTTTTCAACATGCTACACTTGTCTTTAGTGTGTGATTTATTTTATTAGATTTGCTAACTTAGTCTTCATTGTCATACACCAAAACCTCCAAAATCTATAATGCAAAAAACCAAAGAAAAAAAAAGTTAGAGTGTGTCAAGCTAGTTAAAAATTGTGTCAAAAAAGTTTGTTTTCAAAATCCTATTGCCAACTTGATTCTAAAGAGGTTAGGAACAAAAAACACTCAAATCCAACTCTTCTAGGGCATTTTATAGGGTTTTCAATTTGTAGCGCAACCCAAAAAGTGGTTACTTCGTCCTTAAGGGATTAAAGGACTTCATTGTCAACAAATTTGTGGTCATAGGTCCATTTTTACTAAAAATTGAATGTGTAGGCTCCATTTTTTAATATTTTTAGTATTGTATAAATAATTATGCTCAATGCTGCCAATATAGCTTCATTGCTAAATTCTATATCCATGAGCCACTTTCACTTATAAAATTCACGATAATTATGTGGTGAGTGTATTCTTGACATGGAAGATTGCAATGCAGAGTTGTTAACATGAGTCATTGTTGAACCTTGTTGCTTTCATTTTTGAAAATTAAGCCAAACTTTATATACTCTTGAAGTCACATACCCTCTAAACTCTTGTTTTTGAGTGTGCATTTACAAGTCAAAGACAAACTAAATTTTCCAATCCAGTTGTCTCATCTTATCAAGGTTTAGCAAGCATTTTTTTCTTAAGGTATGCCACTAGTGGAAAAGGTATTCATGTACACCAAAGATGAATACCTTTTCCACTATGGCGCTTACATTCATGGGGTTAAATATCATAAATAATATTACTAATTTTAGCATAGATAGATTTAAGGAAGTATCACCCACAAACTGTGGCTTCTCCGGAGGTGCTTTGGGTACATATTTTCGGGAGTGACAGATTTGATTTTAATTTTGATTTATTTTTTATTTATTTTTTGTTTTGAAGCGAAATTCATTGCAAGGAATAAGCATACAGGCCCTCATCAGGCAAAGCCCAATTTTTATACAGAATCATGGGCTGTTTGGCAAAAGACTTTGATAGGGACAGAGCTTACTGGGCACATATTACAAAAAGCCATTTATTGTGTGCATAAGTTATGGGTTCAATAGGAATTTATCACAAACCAAGAGATCAGTACATCATCGAGGCGTGGACAGGACATCCCCACGTTGGGACTTACCTAGTGCTACGAGCATTTTTAGGAGCCACTCCCATTGGTTGGCTTTTTTCTTCCAAAACCCTGAAATTTTCAATTTGGACCCCCCCAAGGCCATTTTTGGTAATTTTGAATTCAAAAATGGGGCCTGCGGCCTCAAATTACTTCAGAGAGACTCTCTTGGGAATTTTAAAATAAAAAACCAAAAACTAAGGGCTCATCAACCCTGCCCCTCCGAAAAACGCTCGTAGCACTTGGTAAGTCCCAGCGTGGGGATGTCCTGCCAAAGTGCATCATCGAAGTTTTTTCCTTTACAGACAGAAACCCATTGTTTGTCCGAGGCTTGCCATTGGACTGCGGGGTTAAATGAGTTGGTGGGTAATTACTGGAGCAACTTGAAGAAAATACCACATGAAGGAAATGAGCCACCAAGTGATTCATCATCAATTGAAATGACTTTCTGCATAACTGCATTTGCCACAAACACCCAAGTATGGAGATTGGATTAATGATGCTGGCTACCAAACCAGAATCTGATATTCTCCTCCAGTAACCATCATCTTCTAAAAACATGGCACTCCTGTGATCTTCAAAAACATCACCAAAACCACCAAAATTTCAAACTATTTGAGAAACTCCATCTGACAGCTGAATATTTCTGTAATTTTGCACGAGTATAATTTGCCCACCAGTGTCTGTGAAGGGTGCCGCTTTGGGATGAACAAGCCACCTACAAGTGGTACAGTAAAGTATAACAATTTCTCAAGATTGTGCCACTGTGCCACTCACGGAAGCTCCGGCAGAATCGTCATTGGGCTAGACTCAGGGAAATATAATATGAAGTACAAAATTGAAACAGTAATTATGAACAGTTGGCTCAATACTACCTGCTACTTTTAGGTTATGCTAATTCCGAACACACTATTTTCAGGCAATTTATAGAATTACAAACAGGCTCATAATGGCCATCACCCATGATAATAAAGTGGGTAGGCGGCCAAGTACCTCTACAGCCCCGTATATCCTCAGCACCAACCTACCAATGCATCATTATTATTTAGCAGAAAATTCACCCGCCAGGTACTTACCACGGAACTTTACCTTACAACTTACTTGGGAGTCATGCATGCAGAAACGTAAGTTAGTGAGACCACCCGAGGCCCCTGCTGCTTGCCTGCCTGCCTTCACGCCACCGTCATGGCAGCCAGAGACAGACAGACAGACAGACACCAAAAACCACAAAAGGGCAGGACCGTCAGTGATCACCCGATTCACCCAAAGCAAATCACACCAAGCAAATCGACCACCTGATCCGAGAGAGGGAGAGAGAGAGAGAGAGTCACGACTACTCATACAGTATGTAAGTGTCCTGATCTGCACTGTACAGTACAGTTATGTACAGGACTGCCACCACTGTGACAGACACTGTACTGTACTGTACAGGCTGTGCCCACTGCCCACTGCCCACTGCCCACTGCCCACTGCCCACTGCCCACTGCCCACTGCCCACTGCCCTCTGCCCTCTGCCTGCCCCCCAGGGCAGGGCAGGGCAGGGCCCCAACTCTCGCATTTAACGAATTAACTAAGTTAGTGCGGCATCCTTGACTTGGGCAAGCCGGCGCTTTAGCTCAGCCCGGACCTCACACACACACACACACACACACAGTCTCTCTCTCTCTCTCTCTCGCTTTCTCGTGGGCCAGGGCCCAGGTGCCAGGTCAGGTAGGGGCAAAGGGAGGGCAAGCCAAGTCCCCTTGTTCCGCAAGGGCAGAAGCGCATCAGTTGGAACTTGGGACCGTATATTCGTCTGATCTGTTACCATATCATATTCAGTTCTTCGTCTGCAGGAACTTCCCGGTCAGTGAGTGAGTGAGTGAGTGAGTGAGTGAGTGAGTGAGTCTGGCGACGCACTCAGGTCAGAGAGTGAGTGCAGAGATAGTAGCTTGTCACTGTGGGGTCCTAGAGCCGGGCCAGCTAGGGACAAAATGCTAGTGCAAGTTGGGTTCTGGCGGTATAGCGGTACCATGATGCATATATGCAGTAATTAGAGTTTGAGCTGCACAAGGGAAGCACTTGCTCAAGGAGATCGAGACCGAGACGGCTCACTACGTTATTTGGTGCTTCGTAAGTTTACGGAAGCTGGGGCTGCTTGCTAGCTAGCTAGCTGCATGTATATAGCTCAGCTGTGGACGTTAATTAAGGCCATGTTTTGATCTTGGTTCTACGCTCGATTGATTACTTTGCTTGGTGCACAGTTTCAGGTGTAGTACAGTTTGGTGCAACGCAGAATTGATCTTCTCTGATCCGGAGAGACCCGTGGCAGTGTCACTTTGCTTTTAAAATGCATGCTCTGTAATAGCTTGCTGAGGAGTTCTCTCTTCGGAGAATTTGCGTGTTGCGGAGGAGTTGAGGTAGAAAGCGGTTTGATGCACAAGTTGTGCAGATTATGGACTAAAGCAGTCCATTATTGTCGCACGAGCACCGGGACGAAGCTCAGTACTAGGTTCAAGCTCCTGGTGCACAAAGTCCCGGCGACATATTCCGTTTTTCTTTTTCTGTGAGCGTGAGCGTGCGCGTGCGCGTGTGGCGTTTGCGTTTCAGAACATTGTTGAAGGGGGAAGTGGATTTAGGAAGGAAGGCAGGGAAGGTGGTGGACGCAGGACTGGGAATTCCCTCGAAGAATCAGGGGCTTCGAGGGATGCTGAGGACAGTAATTCTAAGGAGTGATTTGAAATTTTCGCCGGTGATGAGAGCTTTGGTTGGCGAGGCATGGCGGACGTGGCGATGGGCGGAGACGAACGCTTGGTTGCTAGCGAGCTTGATGGCTATGGCGCACGCGAAAGGGGAAGCGAGTTTTTTTAGTACCGACGGCGGCATCGAGTCTAGCAATTCAGAGCTGTTGTCGGATAAACTGGAGCTCAAGCATAGAGGTCGCGCGATGGACTCTGTTGTCGGTAGCATGTTCTCTCTATTTTTCATCTTCATTGTGGGAGTCACCACGGGGTTGTGGTGGAAGGCGAATCAAAAAGTGGGAGCGGTAGTTATGGCGTCGACGTCGAAGGAGATTGTTGTAGTGGAGCCTGCAACGCCGCCTTCGTCGACCTCCACGACGATCACAGGCAACAGCCCGCGCTTGTACCGAACGTCGACGGTGGGCGCTGTGAAGGAGTACACCCTGAAGGAGATTCAAGCCATGACATTCAATTTCAGGCACGAGCTTGGGCGTGGTGGACAGGGAGTGGTCTACTCCGCGAACTCCCTCCCGGGCGAGCCCATAGATCGCAAGCTAGCCGTGAAAAAGCTACAAAACGCCAGCAATGTGCTGCTTCATAACATAGAGAATCGGAGCCAAGAGGTCATCGAGAAAGAATTCTGGGCGGAGCTGCATACGATCTCAAAATTGCATCACCGTAACCTCGTGGCGCTTCTAGGCTTCTGCATCGAAGAAGACGACTTGTTTCTAGTGTACGAGTATATGGCGAAGGGCTCCCTTGAACAGCTCCTGCATCCGAAATACCTCGAGGGAGCCCCGACGATGGATTGGAAAGCTCGCATGAAGTGCGCGGCCGAGGTTGCACAAGGATTGGAGTACCTCCATAGTCACGCGGAGCCGTCGCTTGTCCATCGCGACGTGAAGTCCGGGAACATTCTCCTTGACGAGGACATGCAGGCGAAGATCGCAGATTTTGGGTTGAGCAAGCCCTTGCCGTCTGGCCATCAGCCCACAGTTTCTACCCGTGTGCGTGGCACCCACGGTTATGTCGATCCCGTGTACCTCATCAACGGCATGCCCAGCGACAAGAACGACGTGTACAGCTATGGCGTGGTGCTTCTGGAACTCATAACTGGCCGGCGTGCCATTCAGCAAGGTGTTAGTCTGGTGACATGGTGCAAGGATTTTTTTCTCGGCGAGACCGTGATGCGGCATTTGGTTACGAAAATGGTCGACATACGGATTAACCGGTCTGAGTATTCGGAGGATCAGCTGTACGATGTGGTCAAGGTCGCGCACCAGTGTGTTGAGGAGAGGCAGGAGAATCGGCCTAGTATGAAAGATGTTGTTGTCTGGTTGCATAATGCCAATTGCAAGGAGTATTCGACCTCCGAAAGCAGCAGCCTCGAGGTATTGCGCGTTGGGCTACCGCTTCTTCCTCTTCATTATTTTTTGCCTCTTGTGCAATCTTGAATAATTCTGCTCGAGAGGTTCCTAATGCAGCTGTGTTTTCATTTCCTCTACAGACGACGCTGGATCTCACTACCATCAATGGCTCAAATTGCAGTTCTTTCACTGATCGTCTACATCCTCTTCCTCACCCCTCACACCACCCTCACCCTCAGCATATGCTTCAGCTTCAGCATACACCACCGGTATTCGCTCGGACCAGCAGCGGGTAGAGTTTCTTTCAACCTAAAGTTTCGTTTAACTTAATTTCATGCCTATTTGTTTATGTTCATTGTATCGCAGTTGAAGAATGTGGGTATTAGCCATTTTTTGTCCTCGGGCTGTCGGTAAAAGAAGTACTCCGGTATTCAAATGCAGTCACAATGGTGAGAGATTTTGCAGGGATTGGCCAGGCACTCTCTAACATGGAGTGTGAAAAAATTTTACGGTTTGATTTTGTGCTGTCTAGCTGAATGTGATGTTTGAAACCATCTGGCGTTTCTTTTGTAGGTTATCTTCATATGAGATTAGAGACGGCATGATCCTCGTAAGGTGCACAGTAGGAAACAATCAGAAGATTGCGTTGAGGTGTAAAATCTGGCCGACACCGAAGAATTTCGGGATGAACAAGATCGAGGCAACATTAAATGGCGCTTTTCTGTGGAAGAAGGGCCTGTGGTGGTACAATGCAAAGTCCAGCCGTGAGTTCACGGTCGACGATGAGATAACACTGACTGCTGAGTGGCACGTGGGACTGCGAGTTCCAACCGCGCTCAATAAGCACAGCCTTCCTTCGCACGATCCGCGAAGACACCAAGGTCCATTCTGCGTTGAGTACCTCGCTCTCAAGGAAGACGGGCATGTTCTGGTTGAATATACGGGTGACACGATGCCAATTCCAGACTCGGTATGACCTCAACATTTCTGTCTTTCATTAAATCTTTGGAGAAGATTTTCATCTTTCATATTGTCATGCCTGCCAGCTCCTGAAACCTTAATTTACAGTTGATTTACAATTGTGACAAATTAGCATGTCCGGCCCGACCACAACTAAGAAGAAATCGATATCATCATCGTTGAGGGTATCGAAAACCAATCAAGAAGTCCCTTGACAGTTATAGCCAAGTTGGAAGGTATATTGTGTGAGTGAAACGTAGCCAGTGTATCACAAACTCTTCGTATGGCCAGCATTCTTCGCACATGACCCTAGCATCAATTTTCCAGCAGAATGTTGACAGTCGGTAGATCAGATCTAGGTCTAATCCATTGAATGCATGGATGCGTAGGCTTCGAGAAGGAAGGCCCCTTCCAAGAGGAGAGATTCGGGTCGTGATTGGACATCCACTCCAGATTTCACAAACACTGAAAGCCAAGCATTAGTCTGTTGTGCCGTGCCTTGGGCTACCCATACGTAGCACTGTAAGTCGCTAGGTAGTAGACACTTAAATCTACGTTGGAGGATGCTTTACTCAAGCCGAGTGCATTTAGTCGCATCAAGGACGTTCTCTGTGCTGGTCACCACAGTTTCTCAAGGGTACTGCTCGTCGGTGCTTTCTCGTGGATTGATCTTAATATTTTGATGTTCTTGCAGAGAGAGAGCTCTGCAGAACACAGGCCCATCCCGGAGAATCAACCTATCAACAATTACCCCATCAGAATGAGGTCGGGTACAGGTGCAGGTCCTGCATCAGTGGCACGTCGTCACAGTATCAACACACGAAAGGCCATGAATGCAACGAACGGAATCATGAACGGAGTTCATGAACGGAGGCATTCAGCCCAAGCTCACTAAGATACTGGTACTAATTTCCTACAAAGCTACCGCTTAAATTTTGACCGTGAGCCAATTTGAACTGAACAAGCAGGCGAATTCAATCAAGACAAATTTGCCTGCTAAATCCCCGCATGGAGCATCAAGAAGAACTGCAATAGTGTTGTGAACACTCAGTTGGCCTCTGTCTACAGCAGGTCAACCGTTTACATCAAACGGTCAGCCGGGTGAGATGATGCGGAACTTCCAGCACAGTTGGCTGCTACGAGAATTGGTACAAGCACATGCTTGTTTGTGGTACACTACTCCATCTTCGTGTGTACGCTGGAGATTCACAAATGTCGGTAAACGGCACGCTCAACATACTTGGAACCCGACATTGATCAAAACCATTTCGTCAACCATGATAAGTTATCTGTGAGGAAGTGTAGGGTGGCGGTCATTATACCCTTAAAATACCTGGTTTGGTTTTTCCTCTAAGATTGCGAGATGTGGCTTCGTCTGTACAGTACACGCTGTAAATTTAATCTATGAGCATGAGCAGGATATGGTAGGCGTACTTGAGTATAGTCTTAGATAGATAGATAGATTCCACAGAGAAAGCTGAAGAGGCGGATTATGTTCAAATATTAACGAAGTTGTACAGATCAGATGAGAAGGCCTCAGCAAGTAGAGGCCATCTCCGAGGCATTGCTTCTTTAGATCCAGAGACCAACTAAAAGCTCATGAGCAGCTGTAATTCGCATAATTCGCATCACAAAACTAACTAATTTCCTTAGTCTGCTTTTTGATGCATGCCCCCTCAGCTCGGCTTCTAAGTTCTAATTGTTGCCTCAAAATCAAACACCACTTATGTCCATATTTTCTTTCTGGTCTGCTATGTCGGGCCCTCTTTTTAAAGAGAACCCATTTTGCATTGTGATTCAAAACTGGTAGTAACTTGTGGTATCTCACGCTGTGGAAGTTTTCTTTGGTAAATACCAGGGCCACACCCAAAACCCCAGCTGATCCATTCGCCAGAAACATCAGCCCATGTATTCTCCTAGAAGCACAGGGCTAGGATTCGAGTTGGCCGGAGGTGCTAGAGTTGTTGGTTGCAAGATTACCCCTGCTTCCAGCCACTCCAATAGCTCCAGCCAAGTGAAATCCTAGCCCTATATTTCCGGAGAATATGTAGGGCTATTGTTCCTGGTGACTGCAGCTGTTGGATTTTTGGTGTGGCCCCTCTATGAGATGTTGCATGGCCATTTGTATTTATTGATCTCATGTTTTGGATGGTAAGTATGATCATGGTTGTGCTTACACGGTCTCTTCTCCATTGGTACAACAATTGAATTCAAATATACAGTTTTAATCCTTTAATGCCTTGGAGGACTAAATGTCGTGGCATCTATTTTAAGCAGGATTCCATGGTGTTGAAAAGAGTTCTTGTGTGTTGATTTATTTTTTGTGATGGTACATTTATATGTTAACCCCTAAACGTCCTCACTCCTGTCCAGTTTAGGCAGTTTTGTAAAGATGCATTATAAAATGTAATTAATATGAATATTTAGAACTTGATGTATAAATAAAAGATATACATCTTGAATTTTAGATTCTATCTATATGGTTAGATCTATGATTTCTTTTATTAATCTTTTTATATAAATTTTGAAACATAAAATAAAAAATTATTTGTAATTCTATTACAAATAAGATTTTGACCGTAAGTGGATTCATTAAATAAATTTGTTGTGATGGGTTATAATGTAGTACTTTAGGTATAGCAATTTTTGGAGATTTTTTGGATGCTTGATTTTATGAGTTTATTTTTTCAAGAACACTTTTAGACTAAAATCTTCAAAATTTTGGATGAAACACTGGAACACAAAATGAAGTATAATTTCTTCAAAAATCGTTTCCTTTTTGATCGGATCACACATACGAGAAGCTAGCTTCCCATAGAAAATTCAGTAAAAAAATCACACCACAAAAAGTGCACGAGGAATGAGAAAATACGGATGGAATCTGTACATCAGGCCAGCTTGGGCAGTTAGGGGTTAACTCGCAATTTTTTTTAAGTATTTATAAATATAAAACATCTATTATAAAAAAATAAAAGTAAAAATGAAAAGAAAATATCACCACTTTCATTTAAATGTTACTAATTTTCTTTTCTTCATATGTCACTTCTATAATTTATATTTTATAAATAATGAATGGCTTGAATGGCCAAGTAAAGGGGGTCCAATGGTATCTAAAATGTTTAACTTCATTTTCCACATTTTGATTATCTATTTCAACTTATGAAATATTTTTAAAGTTCATTTTGGTGGATTTGGCATCCTTCAATTAGTAGACTTGTCATTGACATTGTGCAAAACAATCCTTATTGATAGACTTTAATTCATATGTCTTTAATTCATATGTGGGCAATGGATAGACTATTCAAAGAACCATTATATGTGCATTCAATCTCGTGGAAAACTAGCCTGACGGTTTTATTATACAAAAAAGGCGACTCATCACAACTAACAAATTAAAGACCAATTGCATTAGCCAATGCCATATATAAACTATATATAAGTACACTAACTTCCATCCTCTTGGCCTACGGTGAAAGACATCTACTATTGCACGATAGCCAAGAAGGATCCCGAGCAGAAAGAGGAACATCCACACAACTACAACTCCTCATAGCTGCATTAGAAGATGCACAATTTACAAATCAAGATATGTACATCTTATACATTGACTTCAAAAATGCCTTTGGCTCAATCGACCACGCTAGACTACTAGCTATAATGAAAGACCTCGGATATCCTACCGATGTAATAAATCTTATTGGAAATCTCTACTCACAATCTACCACCATATTCTCCTGAGAACACTTTGGAAAAATCCAACCAATCCCGATCTAAAGAGGCACAATTCAAGGAGATACTTGATAGAGGGAGGATTTATCAACCAAACCCTAATCTCTATAAACCCATCAAAACCCTACAAAACCCAACACATTCAAGTACTCCAACCACTCATAATAAGCTAGAAACATACAATACAAGTGGAGAAAACAGTCAAAACTGCAATTAATGAGTCAAAACAGCCCATAACCATGGTACAGCAGCCTCTAATGGCTCTCAGACTCCTCTAACTCTAACTGCTCTAGCCTGGAATGATTACAGGAAACTCTAAAGTTGCCTCTTAAACCCCCTGAAACCTGGCGACTATCATCCAGTCGGCTGGACAGAGTTCATCCAAAAGACTGGATGACTGTCTGGGAACTGCCAAGGTAAAAACAGAGGGGTCCTAAAGAAAAACTAAAAAAGAGGGAGATAGGGATCTCCGGTTAACATTATCCCCTTTTTCCGGTAGTTCTGTCCTCAGAACGTGAGGGGGGTGGAAAAAAAAAGAAATGCAAATCGGGCCCTAAAAGACGCAACAGTTGAAAAAAGACTCTAAACAAAACCGTTTGCACTAAAGGTCTAATCTGCAGCCTAAATCCGGTGAACACTATGCAACAAGCCACACATCAGCTGTGTACAAGTTGGCTATGTCGTTGGCGGAGCATCATCGTCCATCAGCCAGGGCTGGAAGTCGGGGTCTCGTTCTTCAAACCGCATTAGCCATCTCTGTTGGCGTTGGAAGTCGGCATGATGACTGGTGAGGGCGGCTTCAAGGTCGCGGTGCTTGGTTGTGACATAGTCTCGCACGGCGCGACTAAGGTCACGAGGTGGAGATGTCCGGGTGGCGAGCTCCAGAGATAGTCGCTGATTCTCCAAGAGCAACTTGTCGGCTTGTTGTAAGTGGTTGCTGAGGGTCTGCTCCAACTCTAGACGGCGAAGAGATGGGTCAGGTCGGCTCACGGGAGCGGTGGCGACTGCCAACTGGTCCTGCAGGGTGGTGACAGCCAACTGAAGTGCCGCCTTGTCCTTGACAAGCTGATCCCGTGCGATGGCGGTAGCCTGTAGTGTGGTTGCTAGTGAGGCAACCTGAGCGCTTAAATCCCTGACCGTGGTGTTGAGGGCCTCAGCGGAGGAGGCGGCGTGCTGGCGATTTGCCTCTAACTGCCGTGCTGCAGCCTTTGTCCGTACTAGGACAGTGGCTAAAGCCTGAAGATTGTTCATCAGGACGCCAAAATCAGAAGATGGTTCAAGAGAAGCCGGAGCAGGCGTACCATTGGAGTCGTCTAGGGGTCCTCCGGAGGAACCGTTGGAGTGAAGTCGTGGAGGTCGGTGGTTGAGTGGTGGAGCAGAATCGCTTGCGCCGGGGGGAGTGCTCACAGGGGCTGTGGGTGCCCGACTGGTGTTGTGATGCCGCCCTGAAGCGGTATGTGCAGCTGTGGAAGTTGGCGGGGTGGTGGCAAAAGCGAAATGCTCGGCGAAGTCTGCAGTGAAGGTATCCTCGGGGCGAACAGTTGGGGGCGCAGTAAGCCCGCGGAAGATGGGAAGCGGCTCCCGCCAAGGAATAAGCACCCAACCAGAGGACGACGTACCTGCTGTGGCCGACAACATGGTGTGACCTGGGGGCACTCGGGGCGGGCGGTTCGGTGATGACGCAGTCGAGGGTGACGCCATGGCTGGAGTTGGTGCCGGTTCCAGGGCCTGGTCGGCTACGAAGGGGTAGGGTTGTCTAGGAGAAGACGGACCTTCGGTCGGCTCAACATCCGGGAGTGGAATCTGTGCGTCTTCCGATGTGGTAGCTGACGATTCACCAAACATGCTGCAAAGACGGAGAACAGGAACCGTAGGCCGTGTGCCTGGGAGCTCCTAGTCTGTGGAGGGAATCGGGTGATTTGGAAGTTGAGGGCGTGACCGTAATGGATACCTGCAACTTGGGGAGGCCGTCACCGGGGGAAGACGAGTGACTGGTGTCGCGTCGTCGGTAAAGTTCGGTTGGCGCACCCTCTTGCCGATCTTCACCAGCCGGCGGCGACGTCGGCCGACATCCGAAGATCCTTCCTGAGAGTTCGCAGTAGGCTGCGTCTCGGTGGCTGGGACAGATGCACTAATCGGGCCAGGAAATCTATCTCCGCTGGCTCGGTCGCAAATCCTGGAGCCAGCCAAAGACTGAGGGGGAGGATCAGTGGCGGGTGAGCCCTCGTGGCTGCCATCCAAGGTATCGAAGCTTGAAGATACATGGGTGGGGCCGACAACTTCTTCACGATCGGGAAACCAATACGACAACACCGCATCCATGACGGGGGCACCCCGAAGTTGGCGCCTACCGAGGGCTTCCGAATGGATGTAGATAAGGTGACGGCGGAGGTTGGCTAATACATAGTGTGACCAATAAAACCTCTCGTTCCGCTCACCAGCCTCCTCAGCAGCGAAAATATGCTCTAGAAGATTGTTGCTAACAAACAGCAATCGCTGTTTGAAGCCGATAGCATCTCCTAGGGCCTGAGCTCGAGTCTGATATGCAGGTGTAAGGGCAGAGGTGCGATTGCCATCGTGGATGTGCTTGTCTTTAGTCAGTCCGTATTTCGCAAACTTGGGGTGGAAGCCGTCCGTCCTGCGCTGGTCCAGCAAGTCGGCACCCGAGTCGAAACCGAGAGCCTCTCTGATGACGAAAGCCGTGATCTCCACTGGTTTTCCCCGAACCATGGAGCGGATAGTATCCCTGCTGTCGGCGGAGGAGCGGCGGGTACCCTTAGCTGGTGGAGCGTACTCGAACCCCTCTATGAAATCTAGGATAAGCTCGTGACGGGGCTCAGGCCAGCGAAAATGATAGAAGACGTCTAGACTGGTTAACGCTGCCCAATCGTCATCCTGCATCCCTGTCGAGAAGTCCCAGTGGATGTAGGGTTCGAAAACAACCTCCTAGCGACGATGAGGATTGCGGGGTACACAGACCCGCTTGGGGAGCCGACTGTCCACGGGCGTGTGCTTTCGCTTGATGCCGCGCCTCAGAGTAGCCTGGGTTGGCTCCGTCTCGCTCGGTGGAGGAAGGGCAGCCTCAGGGGGAGCTGAAACAGTAGAAGCCGGTTCAAGCGGTGGCGTGAGGTTCATGGTGTCAGGGGGAGGTGGGGGCGGTTGACTGCTAGGGCCCGCCTCATCCATGGATTCTTGTCCGGTGTTGGGCTGGAGTACTCCCCTCAAAAAATATCTCTCTAAGGTGCCGATCTTCCCTCGTCGACGTCGCTGACCACGCTGCACAGGTTGGCTGTGATACTTGGCGCTCTGTCCGTGAGGTAAGGCAGGGGAGGGGCTGAAAACCTGTGCACAGTAGGTGGGGAATTCGCCACGATCGGACTCACTGCTGGTATTGTAGAGCTGCGGGGGGGGGAAAGTTCGTATGTGAGCGGAGAGCGTAGAGCGGAGAGCGGAGAGCACAGAATGGAGAGCACAGATTTGACAATTAGGAAAATTTTTGAAAGCAAATTAGACCCTATAACCGTGGAAAATTACTAAATTAAGGCTTGATTTTGACACTTTTTTAAGGAAAAGAGTATATTACCGTGGAAATCAGGGTTATCTCTGGTAAGAATTTATTACCTTTCTTCTTTAAGATACAAATTAGGGCTGATGTCATGATGACGTCATGCATACATTCCTTTAGATTTGTCATGGGTTTAGGCAAGATACAATGATCAGGCGTTTAGTTTTAGATCAAACAGATAATTCTTTCAGAGGATAATGTAAATGCACAAGGAAAAAAACAAATTTCACAGAACATAAAGGAGGCAAGGTTTGAAAACTTCCTGGAATATTTCAAAATTCGTGTATAATATCTTAACTGCTGAAACCAAGATATACCTTGTTAGAGTCCTTGTCTTCATCGAAGATTACTCTGTCTCCTAGGCAGCGAAGCATCTTCATTTGAGTGATACAAGTAGGAGATTTTCATCATGAAACAACACTTGGTAAGCAAGGTTCCAGAGAAGGAGGTCACTCTTGGTTTCTTGAGTTTGTTTCTCGGTGGCGAATTAGGATAGTGACACAGTCCTTGGCATTCTGTGCTGTATGCGAAGGTAGCGTAGGAGGTCGGGGGGGTCAATCTGCAAGCTTGCGTGTAACGTTTTAAGACTACAACAATTCAGTGTGTTGCGCGATGCCGAAGGTGTGTAATGCGAGATCGAGGAGGACGAGAGCGGCTGTAGGCTTGCCCCCAAAGGCACCGGCGAGTTATGAGGAGCTGCGGCCGTGGCTGCTGGAGGTAGAGCGCGCCAGGGAACGAGGCATGGACCTGCCACCGTTTAGGCACATCGGAAGCCTCCATGTTGGTGAAGGTGAATGGCGTTGGACAGTGCTCTGTACCAATGAGCTTCTCCGTATTATGGAGTTGTCTCTAATCCCGTATCCCTTGCTATCGAACGTCGATGAGAAATTGAGAATCCAGTTGTTCAGCTGCCAGAAGTGATCATATCGGATGGCGAAACTTGCTGGTTTGATATCGACAAGAGTTGGACTGTATATCCTCCGAAGGATTAATACTGCGAAGTCAAGTGGGGTGTTCGAATACAATCCTTTAGATTTGGTCCCTTGTTGGATCTAGATACGAGTATTCCAACATGATGGTTTTAGATAATATAGACGATTCTAGGAATAAGACAACTCGAAACCAACCAAAAGAAATGGTCTTAAAAGTTCGTGGAATATTTCAGAGTTCGTGTAAAATAATGGAGTAGCAGAAACCAAGATGTACACCAAGTCAAGAATAGGTAACATGGCTATGGAAATGTGGGATTTTGAAAGATTAAAATATAAATTACAGCGCAATTTATATTTTGAGCATTTCTTTTGTAACATTTCATTCTTCATATTATATTTAGAGCATTACAGTTGTCACATTTCATCCTTGACATAGAAGGAGAGGATTTGGAAATGAGAATCATAACAAGTTTAGGTTCAGGGTAGTAGAGTAGGCGAAGGATTACGCAATGAACTCCAATCAAATCAAATCAAATCAAATGAAAACAACAATAGACCGAAGTCTCCTTCAAACTCACAATCTGCTACAGTCGCTACTTTTACTCTCAGAACTAGATGACTCTGAATCTCCTTCTACCGCCTCGTCATCGACGAATAGAAGGGCCCTGGGATCAAAAGCAGTTGGCCGACTAGGAACATATGTGAGGGCTCCGGATTGAAACGCCTGTGCTAAGCCCTCTGCGTAGTCTACAAGTATGAAAGGCTGAATCGGGCTGGAATGAAGACGCCACGATGGAGTGGACACTGATGTTGGCCCACGTGGCGGTGATGCTGAAACTACTGTGCAATAGAGAACCGATTGTGGTTAGATCGAGTTCGTAGAGCTGCAAAGAGAAGTAATGCTTGGATAATTTAAACAAAGAATAGAGGACTTACACCACTTATCAGGTCTTGGTCTCTTTGGAGGCGCTTCGTCAGCTGCTGCCGGCCTAGGGTGTTTAGGAGGGCCCATGGCGGAAGGTCTAGCCATGCACGGTTTGAGAAGGGCGTTGAATATGGCTTCGTCCTCCTCAAAAGCGAGAATGTGACGACCAATAGCCTGGGCAGCCTTGATGGAGGCTCCTGAAACTCGGAGAGATACAAAGAAATGAGAAACTGTGGTAAAAACGAGAGGAATAATTCAGCAGAGATATGCATGAATAGTTACCTGTCCCAGCATTCCAATCAAGAACTATGTCGCCGGGCTTTGACAGCTCCTCAATGATGCCCTGCATCATCTCAGGGGATTTCTCCCTTGGGCCTCTCCACGGCACCCCCCCATTCATGAGCTGCGATTCCAGATCGGTGAAGTTGAAAATGGCATCACTCTCGGTAATGTTGAGGAGCCCATGTATCAGCTCGGATTTCTTCGTTTGGAAGGAGAAAGTACTGCCACTACGAACGTAGACGCGAATCCAGAACCGCATAGTCTGCAGTCAAGCAAAACTAGTGAGTAAAATTAAGCGGAAGGATTATCAATATGTAAAGGGAAGGGTATGTTTAGGGAAATTACCAAGTTCTCGGGGTTCGTAGGAGAAGTGAGGCCGAGGACATTGACACCCCACCAGTCCTTGAAGAGCACGTAGTCACCACCAGCAGCTTCTTCGTCGATATCCTTAGCCAGCTTCTGATCAGTGTTGTAGATGAGGCAGATGGCACCATCTTTCTGCAGGAATTTATCTGCAAAACGGAAGATGTCGAACACATAATCCTTCTCGCGAGAGTTCCAAGGCGGAATACTCGTGGGGGGAACGGAAACGGATGGGACGGGAAGATTCTCAGGGATGTCGGCAATGATCAAGTCGACTCCCAGATGGTCCTCTTGTTTGCACCGGTCCGGAACTTCGTTTTCGCGGCCTGCTCCAAACTTGAGGAAACAAGAAAGGAGAGTTAGTAACTACATAGCGAGTAGAGGTGGCAGAATCCATTAAATGACAAAATATCGGAACATACCTTGCGAATGAAGTCTTGAGTCTTGATCCAATCCAGGTCGCCACCTTTTCTCTCCTGTCTCTTATTTCGCCGTAACATGGAATCCACAGATGAGTTGAAGACGGAAACGTGTGTGGAAATTGAAGCTCCAGCGGAAGAAGTTGTTTGAGGATATAGTTTGGCCTTCCTCTGCTCAAGGAGACCTCTGGTGACCTCGGAAGCACTGATCGAGGAAGGAGCCGGCGAAGAAGCTGGATAAGGGTTCGTAACAACAATACCCGGAGAGGGCTCTGGTGCCTTCTCAGTTGGCGCCGAAGACTCCGCACCAGTTTGCTGTGATGCCTCTGACTGCGAACGCAGAGATTTCAGTCGCCTTCCTCTCCCTCTCTTCGGTGGCGGAGCAGAAGACTGATCCTGCTCTCCTTCACGACCTTCTGCATCATCCACGGAGTCCTCCACCGCAACCTCACCCCCATCGTGTAGCATCTTGACTTCCGCCTCCGAGTCAATAGTGAAACCACCAATATAGTCAAGATACCAGCATCCAGCATCCAGGTGAGCAGCTTTGTACCTTTTTATCTGCTGGGGAGAGTACATACACTGGTCCGAGGTTGTCTGCGTCCAAAGCTTGAAGTACTTGGGGAGCTGCTGAACGCTGATGGCCCCCTTCAGAACAAGCTCTCGCTTGAAGTACCTATGGGAAGACATAAAGTAGGTAAGTATTAGAAACAATTAAAATGAAAATTATGAAATGGAAATGCGATTAAGTAAGGTAACGTACCGGTAAGTAACCCGCTTGACAACTTGAGCGGTTCCAGGGAATTTTGCAAAGTTGGACTTCTTGTCGAAGTGCTTCTCAGCTTTTTTTCCAATGAACGTAGGGAAGGCCTTGTCCCACAACAGAATACGTGAACTCTCGACAAAATCGCCCGGCTGTTGGACATCAGGAAATGCCATCCAATTGATATCGAGGTTCTCCGCCTTGAATACGTCCTCGACTTCGTGGATGACGGCTTCCTCCAACTGTAATACAAAATTGATATAAGTAGCAACGAAGAAGGAATACGGTAAAATAATAAAGGAACAAGGAATTGGAAAGGGTTTTGTATGAAAATTACCCCAGCCCAAAATGAAGCTTTGTTCAACCATGGCTCGAATTCGGTGTCTTTGAATTCAGATGGCAGAAATCTGTAAGACATTCGAGCACTTGGGGATGAGTTCCACCACTTCAACCAACGAGCCTTGTATTTGGCCTCAACGGCCGCTGGAACAAGCCTCTGAAGCTTTTCGAGCGTCATCTCAGGCTTATTGTTGAGACTGTAATGGCGATTGATCTGCAAGAAGCACCGAAGTTTTAAAAACGATTAATACAGAAATTATTGAAGTCATACGAAACAGTGAATTGAACAATGATCAGTGAGTCACCTCATTGAGGAAGTCGTCACCATTCTTGGGATTTGCAATGGCCAAGTACTTGGTAAAGTCCTTCTTCTTGATGGCTTCGACCATTCTCTCTGATGCCTCATTCATGACATCCCAAACTGCACTTGCAGACTGCTCATCCTCGGGTGTCTTCTTGCGGTAGGCAGTGGCTGCTTCATCCGAGGCCGCAGCGAGTTCCCGCTGTAGAAAAGATAATCAGGCCTTAGGAAATTCCATGAGTATTGAAAAATGAGAAGCAAATAGAGAGAGGAGGTAGGACTTACTCGGTACAAAAATGCGATGAAAACTTTAGTTGTCAAGGAAAACCAGGAGGGATTAGGTGCCTTGTTCTTCAAACATGCGTCATACTCTTGAGGGCTGAGGAGGTCTTTAAATTCCTCCAGCTTCATCATTCCGAAAGAGCGGATTCGAAATAGTTTTGCGGGGAGATTACTCTTCACGTAGTCATTCTCAGTCGACCTGAAAATGAACCAGAATACGTACGATGAATTATAGAGATGAGATAAAGTAACAAATCGAAAAACAGAAAAAAGAAACAAGTACTTACCAGTTGATGTCATGCATTGCGTGAAGAAGACTGCCAACGTGGCCACGGGGGTCGAGTACTATGCAATGCACAGATATGTGCCAAGACGGGTCGTCTGCATGATGCTTGTTGATATGACGAAGCCATGCTGAGAGGCGATGGTTACCTTCCCAGACAAAAAACATCTTCCCCGAGAATTGCGACCAGCCCTCGTCACTTTGAAGCTCAAATTCAAAGGCATCATTCGCGTCCCTCCATAATGGGCTCCATCTAACCATGACCTCATCCGTAACATCTCTTGTTTGCTCTTCGTTGTTGTGCATAGAGATGTACATGACGCGGTCGCCATCTCTATACCCCTTAACGAACTCCCGCTCCAAATGCTGTACCCCCACTTCGCCTACTGGTCTAACCTTTGCCATTGGGATCATCCTGCATAGGGGCACTGACATTCGGGACTTCTGCGATGGCTTGATCCTGAGCTTGTTGATGACGGCGTTGGAGTCCACCTTGTATAGGGATTGATGTTCCAATTCCCCTTCCGTAGCAGTCTTTAAGTTTATCGGACAAGATGGTTTCACCAACACATCTTGTGTTTGCGTAACCTGCGAGGGGGTGCGCAAATTAGGAAAACAAGCACAATCGAAGAAAGTCATGCAAAGTAGACAAGTATGTAAAAGAAAGTAACAATATATCTTCATACTGTCATCTCTCTTTTAACAACTCAATCATCAATCGTGATTGATAAAACTATCTACGTGAGGATCGACTATAGTACTCCTTAGACTGTCTACAGTTCCAGTGACGGCGCCTCCTCCAAAATCGCCTGGTCTGTTGGACAGGGCACGGCAGAATTGCCGGCAGAGCAAAGACGACATGGGCTGGCCTCCTGACTCTAATCGGCGAGGAAGGAGAGGGTGGAGACATCGGCGGGGAGCCCTGTGGAGGAGAAGTGGGCATCTAGCCCGGGGAGGTAGGCTCATACACAGGGGATGTAGGCATGTACACTGGCGAGGTAGGCATGTACACAGGCGAGGTAGGCATGTACTGTGGAGAGTGGACCTCGAGAGGTTCACTTTCCAGACCTACAGGGTTGGCTACATCACAGGTACAGTAGTACTGATCAAATGAATCCGAAAGATCGGAAACATTGATCACAGAAATGGGGGAAGTAGCGGACATCTCTGGAGCATCGGATGATACCTAGAGTAGAAGAAATGGAGTGAGGATTAACTTCCATTTTAAAAAAGAGTACGAAACAATGAAGGGTACACGGCGAAAAGAACTCAAATTCATAAACATAAGAAAATAATATAAATTGTAAATTAAATGAAATACCTCAGTTTCTGCTGGCGTCGGGACCTGACGTTCACTCCCGAGATGATCTCCATCAGAGTCCTAAGCAATATGATATTTATTAGAAAAAAAAGCAACTATGAAGAATCAAACAACACCCTCGACAAGGCTCACAAAAAAACCATAAAAACTGAGAAAAACTTACTAGACTTTCATCGAAACTCTGAACAAGGTTTACATTTCAATTCAGATTTTGTGAGAAGCAAAGCATTAACAATACCCAAATGGTCACCAAACAAGAAAAATAAAAATATCAAACCAAAATCCCCAAAATCCCCCCCCCCCCCTCGCGGCCCTACTGTCGTGCACGAATGCCATAAAGCCGGTTCTCAGAATTTGCAAAATGAAAAAAAATAAAGAATAAAATCCCCAAAAATCCCCACGACCTTTACATTTCAATTCAGATTTTTTTAAAAAGCAAAGCATTAACATTATCCAAATGGTCACCAAACAAGAAAAAAAAAAAAAAACAAACCAAAATCCCCAAAATCCCCCCCCCCCTCGCGGCCCTACTGTCATGCACGAATGCCATAAAGCCGGTTCTCAGAATTTGCAAAATGAAAAAAAATAAAGAATAAAATCCCCAAAAATCCCCACGACCTTTATATTTCAATTCAGATTTTTTGAAAAGCAAAGCATTAACATTACCCAAATGGTCACCAAACAAGAAAAATAAAAAAAACAAACCAAAATCCCCAAAACCCCCCCCCCCCTCGCGGCCCTACTGTCGTGCACGAATGCCATAAAGCCGGTTCTCAGAATTTGCAAAATGAAAAAAAATAAAGAATAAAATCCCCAAAAATCCCCACGACCTTTACATTTCAATTCAGATTATTTTAAAAAGCAAAGCTCTTAACCGGAGATTTATCCATCTCCCCTTTCCCAGTTTCCAGTAGCAGTTTTTACAGTTTTTCATCCCTGTCCCCGACAGTCATCCAGTCGGCTGGATGAACTCTATCAGAGCCGACTGGATGAACTCTGTCGGAGCCGACTGGATGAATTCTGCTAGACTCTTAAGGCAGATTTTAGGGTTTTTGAGATCATTCCTCACTAGTGCACTCAGAGTTAGGAGAGATTGAGGAGACTTTATGAGCTACTGTACCATGATTTTGGGGCAGATTTGACCCTCTTTATACAGTTTTGACTCACTTTTCCACTTCTTTTGAGTGTTTCCAGCATTGTATGAGTGTTTCAGCACCATTGCTAGTTGGGTTTTTGTAGGGTTTTGATGGGTTGTGAAGGTTAGGGTTTTATGGGAAATCCTCCCTTTACCATTGGCGACCATGCTCTAGTTCGTTCCATGTGAATCTCCTGCTGTTTGGGGGCTGTCCACACACTAGAAGGGTTAGAAAGTACACTCATTAGGGCTGCAGGGGTGCAGCAGGAGCTGTTACGACCTCCTAGTAGTGCTGATTGTTGTTCATTCTCAGTTCACAGGCTGCACAGTTGTTGATTGGGTGTTGGGAGTCACTGCAAGTGTCTACATTGGGGGCAGGCTGCACCATCAGCACTGGCCGAATCTTTGGTGTTTCACTCAACATCACTGGGGCAGTAGACAGAGGACAACAAGTACTCAGGTGTTTCCAAGGTGGAGGCACTGGTGCAGTTACAGAGGCAGACCAGCACACGTCCAGAGCGCAGTGACAGCAGAGCGGATCTGTTGCAGACTGGAGGGCGTAGGTGCTGCGACATTTTGTGAGAGGCAGAATTTTAATCACCCACCACAGTGAACTGAGGGCAGTTCACAGATCAAAAAAGGGGATACAGGCTGATCTGCAACCTCATCACAGGAGAGGAGGTGAAGGTAAGTCACTGTAACCCTAGTATTTTAGATTCAAAGTTACAGATCCAGAAGAACTGCTGTTGAGGAATTTGAATTTTGAATTAGGGTATATCGATTGGCACCTTAGTCAGCCTTGCGGATCTCAAAATTGGGACCTGGACAGACTGTAGGATAGTGTGGAGTACTTGAGTCTGCAATTGAATTGGGTTTTAGGTGAAACTGTAAGGGACAGTTAACCACAGGATTAAAAATCTGTAGGAGTTAATACACTGCGAAAAAGGGGATAGCAAACAGCTGGGGAAGTATACCCCAGAACATGTTTAGTAAAAATTTTTTCATTAAGAAAAAAAAACGGTACTACTAATCGGACCACACAGCTAGGGGGCTGCGGTCTGTGAGTGTTGTATTGACAGGAAGACTCAGGACAGTGAACAGTAGACTGACTGTGAAGGGAGAAGTGAAAACAGCCAACAGCAGAGGCAAGTAACATCATACAAGCAGCAGAACAACTCAACAGTCAACAACCAACATCCATGGAGGAGGGGGACCAAAATGACCTGCGAGCAGAAAGGCAGGCCAGGGAACGATTCAGACGCTACATGCAACGGGATGAACGCGCGACAGAGCCAACTCCAGCGGAAGGACATGGCCGACTTAGCTCGCAGGGAAGTGCGGCTAAGCAGGTAGGAGAACTCATTGACATGGAGGTGGAAAACGACCTGTCGTCATCAGATGGGAGAACTAGAGAGAGCAGATTTGGAGGGGAGACACAGTTCGAAAAAGGGGATAGGCTGAGCCGCCAGCCTGACCCAACTAGTACACCCTGGAAGTATCAAGACATGAAGAGGACGTCATCATTCAGGAGGGATTTTTCCACTGCTGCAGATGATTACAACACTTTCAGAGAAGAACGCAGACAGACGCAGGAGGTCTTCGCAGAACCAACCCAGTGGCCCAGTACAGTCACTGGCAGAGCCGACGCGGGCACAGAGCCCACTCGGGGGCGCAGCCGACCAGTCTCTCCTGTACACCTGCCACAAACCCCAGAAACCTTACCTGCTGCTTTTCAGAGTTTGAAGCAGAAGCTGGAAGAGACCAAGAGTCGATCAGTCCAGGAACAGGGACTTGCAAATCCCGCAGAAGGTGGACCCAGCAGGAATGTTCATTTTTTGGACGAATTCAGACTCCGGGCTGAGTGGGAGCAAGAAGAGGAGGACAGGCGGGCTGTGGAAGCATTCAAAGCAGACTTACAAGCTAGAAGAGAGAGGGCCAAACAGTATTCCACGACCCACACTCACAGCAGAACTGATCCAGGTAAATACCTCTAGCAATTGGAAGCTTTACAGCAGGCGGCACCCTCGGGCGAGGCGTCATTACATCACTGGCATACTGAGCCACAGTGGCCGCCAGAACCGTCTCAGACTGCATGGGAGCTTGAGTTCAACCGACGGGTCCAGGAGACAGCTCAGAGGTTAGCCACCCAGCAGTTAGCGGCACAGCAAAGAGAGCAACAAAGGGTGGAAAGAGAAAGGCAGGAGCTAGCACAGCTGCACGATCTATGGGAGGAACAGAGACGGGAGCGCGAACAGGAACAGACTGAGGAGATTCCAGTCAGGACTCCCTACTTAACCGACCCCACTCCAGAGGTGCTGGGGGATAGAAAGGTACCTGGACCCCTTCCAACTGTATCTCCTTCGGCAGTCCATCGACCGCCTGCTTATGTGGATCACCTTACAGGTGACACATATCACTCTGCCCAGCCGACTCAGCCTGCAGCATTTCCTGCCAGAATAGCAGAGCCCACCTTTGGGGAATCAGCCCCTGAAGTGATTTATGGGGGGAGGCCAACAGTTCACACTTCATCCTCTGCCCCAGTAGGCTACAGCCCAGCTGTTGTCCCCGGAGGCCCTCACAGTGCTGCACCTACTCCACACCCCCCGAGACAGCCCACAGTGACCTCAGCAGTGCGACCTCCTGCTGTACCTACAGCACGCACCACCGACTTCACCTCTGCGCCTCCTCGACCCCCTGTCAGTACTCAACGGAAGCAGCTGCCGTACAGAGCTTA
Organism: Ceratodon purpureus; assembly: GCA_014871385.1. NCBI lineage: Eukaryota > Viridiplantae > Streptophyta > Bryopsida > Pseudoditrichales > Ditrichaceae > Ceratodon > Ceratodon purpureus. The sequence goes on from CM026421.1 coordinate 28,137,667, forward strand.
CAAGGAAGGTAGTGATCCAGATGCTCATCTACGCTACTTTGATAAGTGTGCCTGGTTCAATGGGGAAACTGATGAACAAGTGATTATCACACTGTTCGGGACAACCCTTGTGGATAAAGCCCAGAGATGGTTTGATGATTGGCTGGATCACCATTTTTACTGCACATGGGAGGAGGCTAAGGAAGCTTTCAAACTGCGATATCGAGAGCAGGATTCAGATGAGCAGGTCTACATGACTCTCCGAACCTTCAAACAGGGTGAGGGAGAGAAAGTACAAGACTACTACGAACGTTTTATGAAGCTGATCAAGTGCCTGCAGACAGAAGTGGGAGAAGGATTCAAGCTTACATATTTCAGGGCAGGTCTGCTTGACTACTTGAAAGTGACTACCAGTGGGTCTACAGCAAACACCCTTACCGAACTGAAGGAGTTGGCTAGGCGCTGTGAGACTAACTGTACTGATGCTTCGGGGAAGAAGTTATACTTTCAGGCCAAGAGGACAGAGCCGACTACTAGTCGGGCAAATACTGCACACGCCCAGGCAGATCAGGTGGAAACAGTCAACCGCAGGTTCTGCACGGTATGCAAGAAATTTGGGCATGAAGACAAATACTGCTTCGTGAACCCAGATAATCCCAACAATAGGCTACCCAGGGCAGATGGGAAGCCAACTGTAGGAGTTCACGAAGTATCGGCTACACAGCCGACCAGTGGCTCCGGAAGACAGTTCAACAGCCGACCTGGAGGATATCAAAATAGCGGAGCTGGCAGGATTGATGGGTGCTTTTTGTGTTTGGGCACTGACCATCAGATGCGTAATTGTCATTTACGTCTTAAGTTTCAGCAAATGGTGGCTGCTGAAAAGCTAGGAACTAATTCTGTTGGTGTCAACAGTGTGGAGTTGCAGGAGTTGGATAACCCTGAAGTGGCCACTATACTAACCAGAGCGGCTAGGGTGCGAGCTGGACTTCCACTGGAAGATAAGGAACTGAAAGAACCAGAACCACGACCGCCCAAGACTCAGGCAGACTGGGAGAAGGAGGAACGGCTCCGGAAGGAATTCATTGCTTTAACCGAGGAGATTAATCGGGAGAATGAGTTGGCACAGCAGAAGGAAGAGGAGCTCCAAAAAGCAAACGTGGACAACTCTACATCCACAGATGGACCAGTACTAGATAGTGACTGGGCAGGGTTTCCTGATGCGGATTGCTTGCAGGAGACACCCAAGCTGGTGCCGACTGGGAATTCGACAGAGCCGCCTACTCCCCAGCCTTCATCAGCTGTCAAGACTGTAAGCAGACAGATTTTACAGACGCCTATTACTGTGTCTTTGGGGGAATTGCTCGAAGTGGCCCCCAACCTTACTGAGTATGTCAGAGCGAAAGTATTTCCTAATACTCAGCGACAGCATAGACTGCCATTTGGGCCGGTTCAGCACCAGCAGGTTCCACCACAGACACAGCCGACAACAACATCAGTGGATATCCAGAAACCCCAGGGATCATCGGTACACCCTAACCTGGTTGTTGGTGCAGTAGATATTGATCGAGGCCTTCCGGTTATTTCTGTGCAGGTGGGGCAGTTAACATTGGATAATGTACTCCTGGATAGGGGGTCTGGTGTCAACCTAATTACTGAGGAGGAGCGAATTCGGTTGGGGTTGAAGGAGCCGTCACCAGCGCCCTATCGATTGCGTATGGCTGATCAGGCCGTGGTGGAGCCCGTGGGATTGATAAGGAATGTTCGGATTCATATCCATGGTATTCCGTACAACATCAGTCTGACTGTTATTAGGAACAAGGAGGTCAATGAGGCCTACAGCATGCTACTGGGCCGTCCTTGGCTCATAGATGCAAAGGTAACTCATGATTGGGGCAACAAACTGGTTACGATCCGGGGTAACGGCACAGTCAAGACGATATCTATCAACCAACGAAAGGGGCCTCTGCCCAAGCTGCCAGAAGTACTTGTATGCTACAATTTAGCTGAAGGGCTGACAGACGAGGAGGAGGATCGTTTTTTGAGGACAGAGGAGGATATATTCGCAGTGGGGACTATTACACTACCGGAGGGTTTGAGTCTTCCACTTAACAACGGGATTAACCGACCCCCCGCCAACCTTCGCAAAGCCGACTGTACCACAGCCGACATGAGAGCCGACTTGGGCACCGCCGACTCAGCGAAGGTACCTAGACCAGTTCCGGATTCTGCCACCTACCCAGAACATTTTTATACCTTCACGGAGGGTGAAATGCCGGTGGATGAAACACCTGTCAGGGACAAGCTAGGGGATATGAAGGTGGCAGCATGGAACCTGACTGAAGAGGAGCAATTGCGCAAGATCAATGTTGGCACTGAGGAGTCTCCCAAGATCTTGAAGATTGGAGCTCAATTGGAGCCAACCATGGCCAAGGCAGCTGAGGACCTGTTGAGGGAATATACAGATGTGTTCGCCTGGACATACAAGGATTTGAAGGGCATACCTCCATCGGTAGCTCAGCATCGGATTGTGCTGGAGAAAGACGTTCCGCCTATCCATCAGGCCCGTTACAGGATGAACCCGAACTATGCCAGCATTGTCAAACAGGATATTGACAAACTGTTGGCGGCAGGGTTCATCATACCAGTCGAGGAAGCAACCTGGCTCTCACCCATTGTTGTTGTTCCTAAAAAAAATGGTCAATTAAGGATTTGTATTGACTACAGAAAATTAAATGCTGCTACCAAAAAGGACCCTTACCCTCTACCGTTTACTGAAGAGGTGTTAGATGCTGTGGCAGGTTATGAGATGTACTCCTTCCTGGATGGTCGGTCTGGTTACTATCAGATTTCGATTGCTCCTGAGGATAGGCATAAGACTGCCTTCATCACGGAATGGGGTGCCTTTGTCTGGGTGGTCATGCCTTTCGGCCTGACTAATGCACCGCCGACTTATCAGAGGGCTGTGAACAAAGCGTTCAAGGAATACTTGGGGCGATTTATGAAGCTGTTCCTCGATGACTTCACAGTGTATAGCGACCTAGCCGACCATTTACAGAAACTGCGCCTATGCTTCGAGAAGTGCAGGCAGTATGGCATCAGTTTAAATCCGGAGAAGTGTGCATTTCTGGTCACCTCTGGCATTATACTAGGCCATGTGGTTTCTAAGGTAGGCAAGATGCCAGACCCTAAGAAGATTGAAGTTATTCAGGAGATGCCCCGACCACAGCACGGAGCCGACGTACAGGTTTTCAACGGATTTGCACAGTTCAACAGAATTTACATTAAATTCTATGCTCACATTATCGAGCCAATAACCAAACTGATGCGAAAATCCAAAGAGTTTGTGTGGATAGACAAGTGTGAAGCTGCATGGTTGGAGATCAAGGATAGATATACTAAGGCACCAATCCTGGTTGCCCCCCGCTGGGATTTGGAGTTTCATGTCCACACAGATGCCTCTGACATAGCCGTCGGGGCTATGCTGGCTCAGAACCAGACGGGGAAGTGTGACCAGCCGATCTCTTATGCTTCTAGATTACTTAATTCTGCTGAAAAGAATTATACCACCACAGAAAAGGAAGCCCTGGCTATGGTTTATACTCTTACAAAATATCGTCATTATCTTTTGGGGAACAAGGTGGTTTATTATGTGGATCATATGGCTCTGGTGTATTTGGTTAATAAGCCCCAAGTGTCTGGGCGGATTGCCCGATGGCTGTTGCTATTTCAGGAGTACGATTTCACAGTAGTGTACAAGCCTGGCAGGACGCATGGCGCAGCCGACTTACTCAGCCGACTTCCTAACGGCGAGCCGCCTACAGGAGTTCCTGACCAGCTTCCTGATGCTGGCCTGTTCTACGTATCCCCGGAATGGTTGCAGGATATCCGCGATTACCTGCGCACTGGAGAGCCGTCTGCTGCCATGTCTAAGGAAGAAAAGCGGAAGTTATTGTTAAGGGCCCTTCCTTATACCTTATTGGATGGAGTGTTACATAAGAAAGGGCAGGATTTGGTACTAAGACGGGTCTTGGACCCTGTCCAAGCCGATACAGTTATGAGGGAGATGCATGATGGCTGCGCAGGTGGCCACTTCTCCCAGGATATCACCTCCAGGAAGATTCTGGATGCTGGATACTGGTGGCCGACTCTCCATAAGGATGTTTCAGAGTATTGCAGGGCCTGTGACAAGTGCCAACGGGTCGGAGGATTGGCCAATACAGGACTAGCTCAGTTAGTCACCAGCCTACCTGCAGAGCCGTTTATGAAGTGGGGCTTGGATTTTGTGGGCCCATCAAGCCAGCAGCAGCCAGGACAGGTAACATGTACATTCTAGTCGCAACCGACTATGCGACAAAGTGGGTGGAGGCTAAGGCACTCCGAACGAATACGGCGGCTGTCACTGCTAAGTTCCTGTATGAGAATATTTTGACCCGCTATGGCTGTCCTCTAACTCTGGTCAGTGACCAGGGCACTCACTTCATCAACGAAGCCATCGAGTACCTAGTACAGCATTTTCTCCTGCAACATCGGACATCTACAACTTACTACCCCCAGGGTAATGGACAAGCGGAATCGACCAACAAGGTCCTAGGGCGGATACTTACCAAGCTCGTCAGTGACAACAGGACCGACTGGGACGAGCATTTACCCACTGCCTTACTATCTTACAGGACAGCTTTCAAGGTTACCACTGGATATACACCTTTTCAGTTGGTATATGGACTACATCCCCTCATGCCTACTGAGTATACTGTCCCGACCCGCAGAACTGATGGTGAACTTGATTTCACCTATACACGAGTTTTACAGGCTCGCACAGCCGACTTGGAGCAGTTGGATAGTCACCGGTTGGCAGCTCAGGATCAAGCAGGTAGCCGGCAATGGAGTCGATCCCTGTGGAGTCAGCAACACTACCGACAGAAAGACTTCCAAGTGCGGGACCATGTTCTCTGGTACCCCAAGGGCGAAAAGGAACATGCCGGGAAATTTAAGAGTAGGTGGTTTGGGCCCTATCGTGTTCAGTACCGGTTGCCTAACAACACAGCATTGTTAGTGACTGAGGAACATTTCGAGCCGAATCCTATAATTGTTAACATTAACAAGCTGAAACCTTATCGGTTTTACTCTGAGGACCAGCTGGTCACGATCGGCCCCAAACAGCTGCCACGTGGCTCATCCACACACCCTAAGGAGGAGCCATGGACATCCCCCGGTTCCCCTTTAAGTGATCAACTAACGAGCGCACAAGTTTTTTCTTCTCCACCCACACCAGCCTCATCAATGGCTGCAGCTGAGCTCCCGACTGGCTCCTCTCCTGGTTCGCTTCACGCCCCGCCACCAGCTGCCACAAGCATTGATGACCCAGCACTTACTCTCCCATTTACTCCAACAGTGGGCTGTTTTTCGGTACAGCCCATCTTCAACAGCTCCGACACCTCTTCTTCTCCATCCGCCCCTCTTCAACTTTCGCCTTTTTCTCGTGACCTCCATCAAGACGGATTTCTCTCTTCCATCTCTTCGCCCCCACCTTTCCCCATCCTCTCTTCTATCCCACAGTTAGTTCTCCCTTCTTCCTCCTCCACACCCCTTTCACCTCGGAGGTATACTGCTTCTCTTCCCCCTCGCCCTTCACTTCCTCCTCGGGGTCTTCCCAATCCTTTCCTCCATATCTCTCGCACATTGCCCCTCTCCTCCAGCGTACCTTCTAGGGTTTCCGAACCTTCCTTGGCCGGCGTTCACGAGGACATCGCCCTGACCGCAAGACCTGCACGGCTCGCCGACTGCCTTCGGCGGCCGCCACAGACGCGCCTTCCGCAGCAAACAACATCGCCTACACCCTTCGCGGCACCAGCTTTCCCGACTGCCTTTCAGTCCGCCCCAGTTCCCGAAAGCGGTCCTCACGGTCGGTTACCCTCAGGTTCTTCGTCATCCTGTCATTCTCAGTGTCTCTTTTCATTTTTGCCTGGTTCAATTGCCCCTCCAGCGTCACCCACCATAGGTCTTCCGTCTAGGGTTGTAGTTGGAAATCCAGGTCTTTCGGGTCCAGCCTCCGCCTCGGTTAAATTAGAACCTGTTTTGGATTCTGACTGCAGTCTCCCTACTTACCCCTCTCCACCCCCTCGCATTTCCACTCACTCTGCGTCTGCTTCCCCCCAACCTAACCCTAATCTTAGGCCGCAGTCGGCACAGTTAGAACAATCTGTTTTGGTCACTTCCCCACCCGTTGTCCACTCCCTGCGTTCTTTGTGTGCAACCAATTGGTTTTTGCAGACTGACCCTTTGGTTTCCACATCGGAGGATAGTAGTAGTTCGGACCCACTCGAGTTTCCCTTGCACTGTTCACAGGGTCCTATTAGCATTCTTGGCAGGTCTGATTTTACATTCGCCCGAGCCGACACTGCTCATCACCGACTCCTACGCAGCGGGAGGCGACGCCGTCGAGGGCGTTTTGCTACACTCGAACGTTACTTCTTTCGGGGAGCGCTCCATCCAGACCCCAGCCAGGAATCCATGGAGCTTGGTGGACCGAGCCAACCCCCACCCGAGATGGCAGTAGCTGCCGCCACCGACAGCGATCGACCGCCTGCCCCGGAGGTCAACCATCACATTGCAGACGAGTCAGCGCCCTCTCTCTCTGAGCCTGCCCTCCCTACCGGTGCCGTCACACCATCATCAGAGACACAACGTCGGGGGGTTAAGCGGAAACTCACTCCAGTGGATGGTCGGCTCCCTAAGCGTCTCCGGATTCCGCAGAAGCTTCATCGTCGGTGGAAGGTTAAGTTCGAACCTTTCAAGTATTGGCCACAGTGGACAGGGATGGCGGATGAGGATTGGGTTTCTCAGACCAGCCTCGAAGTTTTTTACAACTTCAGCTGGCCTGAACCTCGCACCGAGCTTTTGCTCGACTTTGTGGAGGGCTTCGAATACGTACAGCCACCAGCCGGTAAGCGCCGCCCCGTTGCAGAACTTGGAGGGCCGATCAGGTCCATGGTACGGGGCAAGCCGGTGGAAATCACAGCCTTCGTCATTCGAGCAGCGTTAGGCTTTGAGGCTGGGACTGATCTAGCGGGCCGCAAACCTGTCCATGGTTATCACCGCCGTTACGCGAGGTATGGCCTCAGCGCCGCTGACCACAAACATGACGGTAACAGAGTAACAGCCCTACACCCGGCCTATCAGGTTCGTGTTCAAGCCCTCGGGGACGCCATTGGGTTCAAGCAGCGCCACATTTTTGTCAGCAATGACATGTTGGAGCACATGTTCGCGGCTGAGGAGGCTGGAGCTCAGCAGCAACCGTTTGATTGGTCTCATTTCGTCTTGACCAATCTCCGTCGCCATCTCATCTATATTCACTCTCAGGCTCCTGGCACGAGGCGACTCCGAGGAGCACCGGTGATGGACGCCATTCTGTCGACCTGGTTCCCGGAGCGGGAGGACGTTACGGCCCCTCTCGTCGTCTCTTCAAGCTTCGACACCGCCGACGGCAGTCATGAGGGCGCTCCAGTCAGTGACGTTCCGCCCCCACCGCACGCCGGCTCAGCCTTACGCGACCGGACCAGCGGAGCCGACTTACCAGCTACGGTCAGCGCTTCAGTAGATCCGGCGTTAGCCAGTACACCCACCTCCAAGTCGATGGAGGGTTCTTCTGACGTGGGCCGCACTACTCAGCGCCTTACCCGCCAAGCTCTTCGACGACAACCGCACGACCTCCTGCCTCCGCAGGACAATATGGCACAAGACACACCTCCAGCTGCCACAGGGTCCCCATCGTGTCGGTACCCATTACGGTCCCGCACACCCATGCAAGTCGTGGCAACCATCTCCACCGACTCAGAGCCCCTCATTATCGGTCGATCTGCAGGCCCTTCGCGAGTTCCTCTCACCCGGGTCAACAGCTCCTCTAGTGAGTCTCTGGCTATGGATCCGTCGCCCCCATCTCCCCCACGGTACTCCCCTCGGACAACGCCGACTGTGATCACGCAGCAGCCGCCTTCGTCTGCCACAGAGCCGACTCACAAGATGTAGGACAGTAACTGGGCGATCATCCCGTGGCGACCTTTCCTCATTTTTGGGCGTCCTCTCCAACACATTCACCAGGCTGCAGCCGCCTCGCAATCTGCACCCGGCTCGACTCCACCCCCGAACCCCAGTCACTGCCCACCTCCGTCAACTACCACTGCGGGCCGTGACACTGCAGGCCCCTCCCAGTAGAACCGACCTCTTCGCCAGCAATCAGGGGGTTCTTCTGGCGGGCCACCTGATGACTCCTTGGGGAGCCTTCCAGCTGAGGCCACTTCCATCACAGATTTTCAGCTCCTGCTGAACAATCTGAACGCCATGACAACTGTCCTGGTAAGGACACGCACAGCGGCTCGACAATTGGAGGCTACCCGCTCAGCTTGCAGTCTTCGAGTAATTGAGCTCGAATCCACCCTTGGTGAACTGTCAACTCAGGTCGCAGGTCTGAGACGCCAGCTTCAAGATTCCGAGACTGCTCAGGCACAGTTGCTCCTTGACAACACCGACTTGCGAGCCACCGTCACCACCTTACAAGACCAACTAGCTACTGCCGCCCTGCAACACCACCAATCGGAGCCATCTCTTCGGCGTCTTGAGCTTGAGCAGCAAGTCAGCCACCGCTTACAACAAGTTGATCGTCTCATGCTTGACAATCAGAAGCTTACCTTGCAGTTAGCCACTCTGACTCTTCCTCCAAGGGAACTCAGCCGAGCAGTACAGGACTACACGACCTCCAAACACCGTGACTTGGAGCTTGCCCTCACAGCCCACCGCGAGGACTTCGAACGTCAGCAGCGCTGGCTTCGCAGGTTTGAAGAACGCGACCCCATATTCGAGCCCTGGCTGGAAGACGGAGACACTGCAGCCGCAGAGCCAACTTCACCACACCCGACCCTCTGAGCAGAATCCGATAATTATGGTTCTCGGCACATTCAGGCGGCTGTGTAGTCATTTAGGCTCTCATTTCATTTTACGGTTTCTTTTACATTTTTTATTTTTTTCATTTTCCTAGGCCATCTTCCCGCCTCCTTTTTATTTTCTCCGACATCCGTTCTGAGGACAGAACTACCGGAAAAAGGGGATAATGTTAACTGGAGATTTATCCATCTCCCCTTTCCCAGTTTCCAGTAGCAGTTTTTACAGTTTTTCATCCCTGTCCCCGACAGTCATCCAATCGGCTGGATGAACTCTGTCAGAGCCGACTGGATGAACTCTGTCGGAGCCGACTGGATGAATTCTGCTAGACTCTTAAGGCAGATTTTAGGGTTTTTGAGATCATTCCTCACTAGTGCACTCAGAGTTAGGAGAGATTGAGGAGACTTTATGAGCTACTGTACCATGATTTTGGGGCAGATTTGACCCTCTTTATACAGTTTTGACTCACTTTTCCACTTCTTTTGAGTGTTTCCAGCATTGTATGAGTGTTTCAGCACCATTGCTAGTTGGGTTTTTGTAGGGTTTTGATGGGTTGTGAAGGTTAGGGTTTTATGGGAAATCCTCCCTTTACCAAAAGCATTAACATTACCCAAATGGTCACCAAACAAGAAAAATAAAAAAAACAAACCAAAATCCCCAAAATCCCCCCCCCCCCTCGCGGCCCTACTGTTGTGCACGAATGCCATAAAGCCGGTTCTCAGAATTTGCAAAATGAAAAAAAGTAAAGAATAAAATCCCCAAAAATCCCCACGACCTTTACATTTCAATTCAGATTTTTTTAAAAAGCAAAGCATTAACATTACCCAAATGGTCACCAAACAAGAAAAATAAAAAAAACAAACCAAAATCCCCAAAATCCCCCCCCCCCCCCTCGCGGCCCTACTGTCGTGCACGAATGCCTTAAAGCCGGTTCTCAGAATTTGCAAAATGAAAAAAAATAAAGAATAAAATCCCCAAAAATCCCCAAAAATCCCCACGACCTTTACATTTCAATTCAGATTTTTTTAAAAAGCAAAGCATTAACATTACCCAAATGCAAAATTTAAAATTCAGAAATTAAAAAAATAAAACAAAGAAAATGCGAAAAATTCCAACAAATGCACAAGGCCTCATTGGAGGCCGAAGCCTCCTCGGCTGGAGTGCTCAAACATCAACTGCATCAAGACATTAATACAAAACCGAGGCTTCCTCGAAGGCATAAGCCTCCTCGCCCTGCAAGAGTTCGAGCAGAGGGGAGCCTCAACAAATCCAAACAAATCCCAAGTAATCAACTACAAATCCCAAGCACCCAACAACATAACCAAAGCTCACAACCAAGCCCAAGTACTCAACAACAGGCTCACAACCCGAATCCAAATGCAATCTCACAACCTGAATCCAAATGCAAACTCACAACCCGAATCCAAATGCAAACTCACAACCCGAATCCAAATGCAAACTCACAACCCGAATCCAAATGCAAACTCACAACCCGAATCCAAATGCAAACTCACAACCCGAATCCAAATGCAAACTCACAACCCGAATCTTAGTAAACCACAATAATGTTCAAATCCAAGTACATTGTACCCACTCATCACAAACCTTGCCGTACGACGGTACGAGCTCATGATGGTTCTTACGTCCGTACAATAGAAGATTCAAAAACCCAAGATTCAAAAACCCCAACATTCAAACAACCGGAACAGACTCTAGGAACAGGTGGTGGGCGGTACCTGGTCTTCTTCTTCCTCGTTGTCGAGAGGATTCTCCTCTTCGTCTTCCTCGCTGCCCTCGCTCCCGTCGCTCCCGCCTGGAGCTCCTACCCCGAGCTCAGGCTGAGGCTCGGGCTCCTCCATCCGCATCTCCTCTTCTCCCAGGCCTTGGGCCTCTCCTCCATCTCCCTGTCCGTCCTCCTCGACTCGCCCTTGCTGCTCCAACTCTCTGGCCGCCATCGCAACCCCACCTTCCCCACCCTGCAAGATCCCCTCCCTGGCTCTCCTCGCAACTTCTCGCAAGCGCATGCTCTCGGTGCCCTCTCCAACAAGTGAGAGTGGAGTTGAAACTCCCACCTCCCTTATCCACTTGTTACTCTTTGTAAAATCAGGAAAAAAATAAGGATTATAAGTTGAAGGCCGTCAAATGTAATAAACTTGATTAAATCATACCCTAGTTTTGCAAAAAATAAATGCTATATTTTTATTCAAATTGCACATGTACATAAGAGATTCATATTACACTTTCTCTGGGTACACTTACTTCAACAGAATTAAAGTCATGCTCGGATTGAGAATTAGGGCCCCTTGTCAAAGAGTCAATGAATCTGATAGAAGTCTCTGGTGATTCTACTCTCTGACTACAATTAAAAACTAGTTCATCCGTCATGGCCTCACGTGCAACTCCACTTACGAGTACCTCCACTTCGTGCTCTTGACGCTCAACAACGGTGTTCTCTAATATCTCTTCCTTCTCCTCCACTATAGACTCGAGAATGAGTTTGCGAATGCTACAGAACTTCAATGCTACAGGCAGGCCGACTCCTCTCCTTTTTACAGGAGCACTCAAATTGTCACCTTTAAAAACTACCTTCTTACGTAATGCTCTCCTCTTTCTAGCTCTCCTATCCGTGAAATCTGTACCACCTGGTTTTCTTCTAGGTTTAGGAGTGACATAAGTGGAGGGAGATGGCCCTCCACTCTGCTTCATGTGTCTAACCACAGGAAGGACTCTCTTACAAAAAGACTCTCATGAGAGCTTCCTCCCAGCTTAAATACCTATGACGTACCACTATTTTTATTAAACCTTAAGCTCAAATACTTTCTAATCCACTGACACATTATATACCCACTTTATATTAAGAGTACCAATGATAATTCTATATTAAAGTATAGTTTAAAATTTCAGCCCTAAAATAAAAGGTAGAAATCTGAGCACTTCAATGCTTGCCGCTTTTAAAAATCATTGTTTTAAATGTAGAATTTAAATGACGGCTCATTCTAATCCTATAATAAATCATAACAAATAGAATGTGCTCCTGGATTCAAATTATCAATGTAGAGTTCTAAAAATCTTACCTGATATTCTTAGACCTGCAAAAAGTGGCATTATAATTAGTTAGCGCCGTCTCTAATAAATCTTACATTCGTTACCTAACAAAATGAATCATTCTCCAACTGTTCACTGGGACATTCCAACTTGAATAAAATGATCAACAACGATGCATCATTCCTCTCACTTTGCTCTCGCGATACGGCATTGCTAATACACTCTCTCTTCTACTCTCTGCGTCTGTAAACATGGGAATGGTGTGCCTGTACGCCCAAGGCATGGGCATCCCTCTTAGGTTTCGCGTAGATGACGATGGTCTTGCTACAGTCTCCTCTCTTCGCTTGAGTCTCAGATTCCATTTCCGTGAGGATTCTATCAGTATAGAGGAGGAGATGTTTGATGACGTTACTGCCGAGGTTACCCACACCCTCGGGCAACCTTTAGTGAGAGATGAGAACAACATGTTGCAGTGGAGACTCCTCCCTGGATCCTATAGAGTCTATGGTCTTACTGATTCTCTGATGGCTGCATCCACTGAGATCCTCACCCCCCGTCGCTCTTCTACTTGCACAATTCAGACTCCCTTACCTCGTGATGTCAAAGTCAAAGTCGAGCCTGGTACCGAGACTTCAGATGTAGAGAAACCTCCTCCGACCGTCATATCTCTCTCTTCTGATGACGAAGTCAGTCCCGTCAAGTTGGTGCCTAAAGTCCACGCAGATGCTCCTCCTTCCAATGTGTCTCCTCCATTGTCCCAGGTCACAGTTAGCATTGTTCCGCTCCTTAAAGAGATTGCTAAGACGCGTGGGTCCAAAAACATTTTGAAGAAGATAGACTATTCCACTATTAGACACGAGAGAGTAGAGTACTTGCCTGCGAAGTTTGATGGTCCGGTTCTTTTTGAGTTGCCTCCAGCTGCTGCAGGATGGGAAATGCTATTCTGCGAGCCTTGAACGCTGAGCGGAGAGCGGTGAGCGGTAACTTTGCGGATATTTTGATGTTTTTGGTGAAGTTTCTCACACTCTATAACTGCAGCATGTTGGTTTTATTTTTATTTTTATTTTCAAAAAGTATGACCTTAAAAACACCTATCACCGTGCGTGCCTATTCCCGTGCATGCATGGATACAGATTTAGGTAATGAAGACTATCAGATTATTCAGGAATTTTTTATGAATACAGTCTTATCCTTTGCTTAGTATCTAAGTCTATTATCAATATAAAGTAAGTCTAATATCAATATAAAGTATAGCCATGTAAGAGAGACAAAGGATAAATTCTTGATCACTATTAGACTACTTGGAATTGTCTCCATTAATAGAATGGATTTTAATTTAGTCGCTGAGTCTATTATTATTATAAGGTCTAGGTAGAAAGAGAGATAAAAAGACTGCTCAGCAACTGCAGATTTTCTTTTTTCAGATTTTTTGTTTTATCCGATTTGAATTTGTTTATGTCAGTTTGGGAATGGCCCCGGCGATTATCCTTTGCGAGGTACGACGTCCATTGTTTTCTCTCGAGAAGTATAACACACCGAAGCCACTGCCCAAGTGACGAAATTATAATGTTGCAGGTTCGGTTATATCGAAGTGAAATCCAGGGTTTACAATGCTTATGGGATAATGTGCTTTGCTTTGCGAGTTAATAATGTGGTTTGGGAGTTAATAATGTGGTTAATAATTTCGTCAAAACAGTTTGAAGTGTTGCGGTCTCGACAGCCGGATAAGTGCTGAGTACTTGAAGCAGAAATTACTGTGATTGCATTAATTAGTGTGACTGCATGGGTTAAAAATATAAATAATTACTCTGACTGCATTAGTTAGTGTGACTGCATGGGTTAAAAATTTAAAAAATTACTGTGCTTGCAAATAAGATTACTTGATGTCAAGACTGCTTGGATATAATTGACCAACTTCATCTTAGAGAACGAACTTAAATTAAAGGGCAGGCCCGTGAGAATGGACATTTTGTGATTCGAACTTAGGATATGGCTTAGTGGGTTTCGTCTCCCAAAAAAAAAACAACAAATAAGTCGTATACCATTCAAAATAAAAAAGAAAGGGAATTAAAATAAAAATCAAATAAGCATGAAGGGAAAAACAATTTCAGAAAGAAATGGAATAAGTTTAATAACATGTACGAAGAAGGGGAAAAAGAATAAGCATGAAAGAAAGAAAAGAATGTAATAAATTAAATGATTATGTGACTTCAGTTAAAATGTAACATAGCACAAGATGCGTAATACGGTTTAGGGTACTCTTAATATAATAATCGAAGTGATTATGTACCTTAAGTTAGAATGTAACATAGAAGAAAATAGGTAATATCTTGCAGTCGATACATAGATTTAGGAAGTAAAACAACATTCTTAGAGTCTACGCGAAAAGAGAGAGAAAAAGACTGCGAAGCAACTGCAGGTTTTTCTGATAGGGACCCCTGGTGGGGGATATGAAACTGCTTAGTGTGTGTTGTTAGTGGGATTCGAACCAGAGCCCTTTGAAGCAACCTCGCTGCCCTTCACATAATGCCTCGGTGCCAAGGACCAATGCTGGGGGCTCCAACTCTGGTCAGTGCATAACGTTGTTCTTCTCAGTTCAAGAGGAACACAGGATAGATTAGATTTTAATTAGTTACTCCTTACATTTACGAATTGATAACTGATAAGTCTCTACAAAGCGGCTTTTGTAATTTACGAATTGATAAGTGTTAAGTCTCTAGAAAGGGGCTCCTATAAGAACCACAGTCTCTATGAACAATCTCGCTTTAATCTTCCATTTTAGCAACAAAATGGTTGCTTAAAGGTATTCTTAATATAATAAAGTAAATCAGTAGGTGACTTGAGTTAAAACATAACATAGTAGAAAATAGGTAATGTGGACCACTGGATACATAGATTCAGGAGGAAAAACAACATTTCTAGGGTCTAGGCGAAAAGAGAGAGAAAAAGACTGCGAAGCAACTGCAGATTTTATTGGGTATTGGATCAGTGCCTCGGTGCCGAGGACCCCCACCCCTGCTGGGGGGTATCAAAGTGCTCAGTGTATGTAGTTAATGGGATTCGAACCAGAGCCCTTTCAAGCATACTCGCTGCATTGATTTTTAAGTTGCATTGTGTGCCCCTCTAGCAAGCCTCGCAGCCCTTGGCATCATGCCTCGGTGCCGAGGACTCCCACTAGGGGCTCGAACTCTGGTCTTTTTATGTTGATTTGTAAGCAACCTCGCAGCCCTTGGCATAAGGCCCCGGTGCCGAGGACTCCCGCTGGGGGCTCGAACTCTGGTCCTTTTATATTATATTCTACGTGGCATTGGTTATATCGAAGTGAAATCCAGTGATTTCAATGCTTATGGGATAATGTGCTTTGCTTTGCGAGTTGATAATGTGGTTTGGGAGTTGATAATGTGGTTATTATTTCCGTCAAAACAGTTTGAAGTGCTGCGGTCTCGACAGCCGGATAAGTGCTGAGTACTTGAAGCAGAAATTACTGTGATTGCATTAATTAGTGTGGCTGCATGGGTTAAAAATATAAATAATTACTCTGACTGCATTAGTTAGTGTGACTGCATGGGTTAAAAATTTAAATAATTACTGTGACTGCATTACTTAGTGTCACTGCATGGGTTAAAAATTTAAAAAATTACTGTGCTTGCAAATAAGATTACTTGATGTCAAGACTGCTTGGATATAATTAAGCAACTTCATCTTAAAGAACGAACTCAAATTATAGACCAGGCCTGTGAGAATGGAGATTTTGTGATTCGAACTTAGGATATGGCTTAGTGGGTTTCGTCTCCCCCAAAAAAAAAAGAAACAGATAAGACGTATACCATTGAAAATAAAAAAGAATGGGAATTAAAATAAAAATCAAATAAGCATGAAGGGAAAAACAATTTCAGAAAGAAATGGAATAAGTTTAATAACATGTACGAAGAAGGGGAAAAAGAATAAGCATGAAAGAAAGAAAAGAATGTAATAAATTAAATGATTATGTGACTTCAGTTAAAATGTAACATAGCACAAGATGCGTAATACGGTGTCAAGAGTGCTTGGATATAATTGACCAACTTCATCTTAGAGAACGAACTTAAATTAAAGGGCAGGCCCGTGAGAATGGACATTCTGTGATTCGAACTTAGGATATGGCTTAGTGGGTTTCGTCTTCCAAAAAAAAAACAACAAATAAGTCGTATACCATTTAAAATAAAAAAGAAAGGGAATTAAAATACAAATCAAATAAGCATGACGAGAAAAACAATTCCAGAAAGAAATGGAATAAGTTTAATAACATTTACGAAGAAGGGGAAAACCAATAAGCATGAAAGAAAGAAAAGAATGTGATAAATGAAATGATTATGTGGCTTCAGTTAAAATGTAACATAGCAGAAGATGCGTAATACGGTTTAGGGTACTCTTAATATAATAATCGAGTTAATCAATTGTATTCATGATTTTCTAAGTCTCTGTGAATTCCATTTTTTTAATATTAACGAGTCAGCGTAGACTGTGCTATTTGAGCTCATACGTCTTTCATTAACTATTCGCTTACAATCCTAACCATAGATGGGCAAAATCAAAACCAAGATAATTCCGGGCTTGCCCCTGTCAAAGGCCATCTGATCTGTACTGTTCCGTGCTGGAGTATCAAGAACTGACATTCTCGTGTGAAACTTAAATCTGCCGTGCTGGCGCCGGCTCCATATCATGTGTATCGAATAATGCACCGGACCACCCACAATCTGCCCGCCGGAGACTAGACTTGGAGGCTGTGTATCATTAAGGAATGAGGAATTACAGTCAGAAACCTGGATAGAGAAACGTGAATATCAAGGAAATGCCGGCGACGCCGAGGCGTGACGTTGACGGCAGAGTGCTTTATATATCAGGTGCGAGAAGAACATGCTTGACTCAAAAGACCTGAATGCTCATTTCATTCTAAGGCGGATAGTATATCATCATTTTCTGCCTCCTAACTATGTCTCCTCTCATGTTTAGCCTCCACTCTGGAACACAGTTCTTGCTCAACCTTGGGACCATGCTTGAACGGCAGGTTGGAGATATAGTTATACGTAGAAGGCGGGCGGATTCCAACATCCGGTACTATCCATACAAGTCTCCGGAACAGTGGTACCAGTATCATAAGACATGGCTGCTGAAGATCTTCCCGTCGTCAGTTCTTTATGCTTTAGATAGTGATAAAAGTAGTAATCTCCCTCCGAACATGAAATGCATGATGCTTATGGTTTGGGAGTACGGGCTTGGATTCAAGGAGGCGATGACAGGAGGAATACTTATTCCGGAGGCAGAAGACCCCGGAGCGGCGCAAGTGCTCGGTTTAGGACGCGGAGGAACCGTCCCTGACCAGAATACTATTGTCCTGGCATTTACGCAGCCGAGTATGCCTCATGGTCCAACATTTTTGCGTGCAGATTTCTGGAAAGAAAAGTACCTCCACGATGACTACGCAAACCTTATGGTTTTCTCAGTCGTAGACTCCCTCATTGGACCTAGCAACATGAGTAGAACAGTGACGAATTGGAGCAGAGCGGGTCTGTCTTGGGTATCCACTAACTCAATCACAGGGGCTTTATCGCAATACTCAGGGTTGACCCTCGTAAATCTAGGCTAGTTAGGCTCACTTGAGCTAGGAATATTGAGTGGTTGCACTGTTTGGAGTCGAACAGGGTAATGTTATTCCTGAAGGATATCTGTAAGTTTCTGAAGTATTACCAAGGAAGTCAATAAAAGGTGATAATTTACCGGTCATATTCGCATCGTGTAACCTGAACTTAACATCCATATGTAACCCCTTATGCCATCTCCTCCACTGAAATCAGAATCCCTTATGCCATCTCATTATGGTCATTGTTTTTAATTTTATCCCTTCGCTAGGGCCCTCTGGATCAACGTCGCAGCCCTTGGCACAATGCCTCGGCCCCGAGCAGACTTCATGGGGTCCGTGACTCTGGTGAATTCATGATTTGTTACACTTGCCTAAGTGGCTCACATGGCAATGCCTCGGTGCGAAACTCTCCTTTCAGGGGCTCACAGTCTGGTCAACGGATGTATGTTTGTCGTTCGTAATGGAGCGAATTGAGGCGACCATGAAGCACTCCATCACAGTCATTTTAGAAAGCGCTAATTTTATCATGTGGTGATTTTATCATCTGCTTTGCCATGTGCTAGGGCCCTTTGCAGCGTAGTTGCTTATGGGCCACCGTATTGTATAAACATATAGTCGTGAATGTTCATTACTTTGAAAGCAAATACAAATACCGTGTAGACTAACTCAAGAGAAGGCTAATCACGTGACTGGGTTCCTACATTAGATGATTGGAGTCGCTAGGATCTGTACTGAACAAAGTGACGCTCGAGTCTGTATGCTCGGATGAGGAGGAGGTGATACTCGAGGAACTACTGAAGGAAGCTCCACCATCAGAAACAGCCTCACCATCGGACTCAAGAGCTTCGCTATCGATAAATTCCAGAGTCCTACTAGGGGGGTTTCTGGACTGAAAGGTACGGTGGTTGCCACGAGCTAGTTGAATAGCTGCATCGTTCGCGTAACTGGGAAGATGCCATGACTTTGGGGGGCTTGGGAAAAAATATGGATGACAAAAAAAAGGAAGATTCATTGAAGTGCTCAGAATGCCGCATCTGCAAATATAAATGGCACAATGTTCATAAATCCAGTCCAGAGCAAATCATATTATAAAGAGTATGTAACATTAGAAAACAAGTTTCTAAACTCACGTAGTGAACCGGGACCTCTTCGCAACCTTTGTCACATTGACTTCTCCATCGGGATCCTCACTAGTGACCAGTCTTGCGGTAGTAACGTTTGGGGCAGCAGTAGTTCGAATGAGAGGTTTCAATACAGCTGCGAAGATCTCCTGGTCGGCCTCCAAACCAACAATATGCCGATCAGCATGTCGGCATGCATGAATTGAGGAACCTGAGAGGGAGAGCAAGGTCGTTACTGAGGATGACTGGAAAATGGAAACTGAGAACTACAACGAAGAGGACTGTAGCTTACCAGTGGAGGTCGTGCAGTCAAGAACAACACTTCCAGGGTCGGTCGTGGCCTCGATCAGCATCTGCAGAAGAGGAACGGACTTCTCGCGAGGGCCGCGCCAGGGCCTTGAGGCATTCATGAGCTGGGTGCCACGGGAAACGTGGTTCTGCAGGACATCATCCCGACCAACATCGTATCCAAGGCGCTCCAGTGCAGGCACCTCGCGAAATGAGAACCGGGATTGGCGGCCGCCGGACTTGAAGCTCCTCACAGCCAGTAGGATCCCGAACTTCATTGTCTGTAAAACAAAGGCACCGAGGCATTATGCCAGGGGCTGCGAGGTTGCTTCAATTGGCCCCAGAGCAGCAAGAAGAACATGATGTACTCATCACAGTTGGAGCCCTCAGCAGGAGCCCTCGGCACCGAGGCATTATGCCAGGGGCTGCGAGGTTGCTTCACAGGGCTCTAGAATAAACATGAAGAACTACATGCACTGACCAGAGCTGGAGCCCTCAGCAACGGTCCTCGGCACCGAGGCATTATGCCAGGGGCTGCGAGGTTGCTTCAATGGGCTCCAGAGCAGCAAGAAGAACATGATGTACTCATCACAATTGGAGCCCTCAGCAGGAGCCCTCGGCACCGAGGCATTATGCCAGGGGCTGCGAGGTTGCTTCACAGGGCTCTAGAATAAACATGAAGAACTACATGCACTGACCAGAGCTGGAGCCCTCAGCAACGGTCCTGGGCACCGAGGCATTATGCCAGGGGCTGCGAGGTTGCTTCAATGGGCTCCAGAGCAGCAAGAAAAACATGATGCAATCATCACAGTTGGAGCCCCTACCATGAGACCTCGGCACCGAGGCATTATGCCAAGGGCTGCGAGGTTGCTTGAAAGGGCTGAAGATATACCAATGACAAACTGTAGTAGGGGGTGACCCAGAAGTGAGCTTACCGTCAGTGTAGGATTGATGGGAGATGTGAGGTGAAGCTTATTCGTCCCCCACCACTCTTTCCGAACTTCAAACTCAAAGGCGTCGCAGTACCCGAAGATCTCACCCTTTGTTGAGGCACGAAAGGGGTGGAATAATATGACGGCCCCATCATCATGTAAATGGTTGTCGGCGAAATCGAAAATGGGCTGCAAGCAGTTATCGGTGTCAATATTCCATGAGGGGATGGATGTGGGAGGATCGGAAACTCCAGGGACCGGCAGTCCCTCAGGAATGTCCGCAATGAGGAGGTCAACAAACGGATTCACCCTCGGCTCGCCCCTGAAGCGCAGGGATCTCCCTTCCGACTGCTGCACAATATCAAGCAAAGTACTCCTCAATAAGGAGTCAAAGCCGAAATCACTCTAACTTACGACTACAACGAAATAGCACCCCGTGGCCACATTTTCATGCGCACGGTTACAGTGTCCTGGATGAAATCAATTGCACATTAGAAAGTACCTTGAGCAAGAAGCTCTTGATGTCGAGGTAGGCTTGGGTGAAGTTATTAGAGGACCCCGCCAGGACATACTTCAGTGAGGAATTGATGATGAGCTCGCGGTTGTTGCTCCCCTCCTCGTCACCTACGTTAATGTTAGGGACCTGAGTGAGAGCTTCTTCGTACGAAGAGTCCACATTGCGCTTTGTGCCCCTTGAGTTCGGAGGTGCCTGTGATCCCGAATTGCTTATAGGACTTTTCACAACATCCCCGCCGGGAGACTTCACTTTCCTCTTGCCTTTCTTCGAACTCTTCTCCGCGGCCTTCTGCTGCTTCTCCTCCTCCCTCTGAAGCGCCTTCTCCTCGGCCTCCTTGATCTTCTGTGCCTTCCTGCGATCCTCCTCAACGCGGCGCTTCAAGGCCTTTGCTCTCTCGGCCTCGTCTTCGATCCCGAGAAGATCTTGCATCTCAGCCCCAGATTCACCTACGGAGTCTCTCGACTTCCTGAGCTCAACTTCAAACGATGGGGTGAAGCTGGAGAGGCAATCTAGGTACCATGCACCGGCGCTAAGATGCGATGTGGTCCAGGTTCGTTGCTGAGCAGCAGAAAACATGCAACTGGGACTGGAGCGATCAACCCAAGCCTGAAGAAAAATCGGAAGATCATCCTTTGAGATTGCCCCTTTCGCCAGTAGCTCATACTTGAAGTACCTGCATTACGTACGACCAACATGTAAGTTACAGCCTGAACCAGCAGTAGTCATTGGCACCGAGGCATTGTACCTGGGGCAGCGAGGTAGCTAGAAAGCGCTCTAGAACAAACATGAAGAACTACATGCACTGACCAGAGCTGGAGCCCTCAGCAGGAGCCCTCGGCACCGAGGCATTATGCAAAGGGCTGCGAGGTTGCTTCAATGAGCCCCAGAGCAGCAAGAAAAACATTATGCACTCATCACGGTTGGAGCCCTCAGCAAGAGTCCTCGGCACCGAGGCATTATGCCAGGGGCTGCGAGGTTGCTTCACAGGGCTCTAGAATAAACATGAAGAACTACATGCACTGACCAGAGCTGGAGCCCTCAGCAACGGTCCTCGGCACCGAGGCATTATGCCAAGGGCTGCGAGGTTGCTTCAATGGGCCCCAGAGCAGCAAGAAGAACATGATGCACTCATCACAGTTGGAGCCCTCAGCAGGAGCCCTCGGCACCGAGGCATTATGCCAGGGGCTGCGAGGTTGCTTCACAGAATCTAGAATAAACATGAAGAACTACATGCACTGACCAGAGCTGGAGCCCTCAGCAACTGTCCTCGGCACCGAGGCATTATGCCAAGGGCTGCGAGGTTGCTTCAATGGGCCCCAGAGCAGCAAGAAAAACATGATGAGCTCATCACAGTTGGAGCCCTCAGCAGGAGCCCTCGGCACCGAGGCATTATGCCAGGGGCTGCGAGGTTGCTTCACAGGGCTCTAGAACAAACATGAAGAACTACATGCACTGACCAGAGCTGGAGCCCTCAGCAACGGTCCTCGGCACCGAGGCATTATGCCAGGGGCTGCGAGGTTGCTTCACAGGGCTCTAGAACAAACATGAAGAACTACATGCACTGACCAGAGCTGGAGCCCTCAGCAACGGTCCTCGGCACCGAGGCATTACGCCAGGGGCTGCGAGGTTGCTTCAAGAGGATGCTCATAGTAAAGTAAGTGAAGATAAGAGAATTACCTGTAAAGGACTCTTCGAACCACTAAGTCGGACCCCTTGAAATCCTTGAAGTCGTTGGACTTGGTGAAGGCGTCAGTACCTTTGAAGTACGACAAGAAGGCATGGTCAAATAGCTTCATTCTGCAATCCTCTACGTAGGTCTCCAAACCCATGGGCTCTGTTGAGACGTTCATGTTGATTGGAGGTCGGTCCGAGCGGAGAATGTCGTCCAGAGAAGTGGATGCTTCCTCACTCAACTGAAAGATCGACCAGGCATACGTAATTTAATGAAGTACGCAGAAGTTAACAATAGGATCGAAACAGAAATACAGCATAGCATTACAGTGTACTGGAGAGATATGACTCACTGCTGCCCAGAAGCATGCCCTTCCCAGCCAATGGGTGAGCCTCTGCTCGTTGCATAGTTTAGGTGGTAGGCACCGGGCCTCTCTTGTGGCTATAGAGGAGTTGAATAACTCGAGCCATCTGATCTTGGCGGTTGAAGAAGCCTTCGCCGTTGCTATCAGTTGCAGCTTTTCAAGATTCAACTCGGCGCCCGTGGAGCCGTTCAACGAGTAGTGCCGCTCAATCTGAATTGGCAGACCCCGAACCAAGATCAGTATGGCATAATCAGTGGTGTTCTTATTCGATAGATCGGTGGAGCATAATGTATGGTAGTCCGGAGAAATGGAAACAATACCTCTTTCAAGAAACCTGGTGTTAGGTCCGGGTTAGCGACCGCTGTTAACTTGTTCATTTTCTTTATCAAGTTCTCGGTCTTCTTTGCAGCCGCCAACTTCATTGCAGCTGCTTTATCTTTCTCGGCGACGTCACCCTCAGCATTCTCGAGGTAAGCACGTAGCCCCTCGTCTGCTGCTCTGCTGATCTCATGCTGCACCAAGCGAGAAACTTGTCAAATTATGATAGAACGAATCATAGCGAGAAGTGGGGATTTGACAATACTCACAAAAAAAACGGAATGCAGTAATCAGAGGTGGTGCCCCAAGCATTAGTCCTCGGCAACAACGCATTATGCCAAGGGCTGCCAGGCATGAAGCCAAGGGCTCTAGAACTGAGGAAACGACATACATGCAGTGACCAGCATTGGAGCCCCCAGCATTGGACCTCGGCACCGAGGCATTAAGCCAAGGGCCGCGAGGTTGCTTCAAAGGGCTCGAGTACTGAGAAGACAGAAGACATGCACTGAGCAGAGTTGGTGCCCCCAGCATAAGTCCTCCGCACCGAGGCATTAGGCCAAGGGATGCGAGGCTGCTTCACAGGGCTCTAACACTGAGAGTAAAAACGACATGCAGTGACCACAGTTGGAGCCCCCAGCATTGCTCGTCGGCACCGAGGCATTAAGCCAAGGGCTGCGAGGCTGCTTCACAGGGCTCTAACACTGAGAGTAAAAACGACATGCAGTGACCACAGTTGGAGCCCCCAGCATTGCTCGTCGGCTCCGAGGCATTAAACCAAGGGCTGCGAGGTTGCATCAAAGAGCACATACGGAGGGAAATCTATAAAACAATTAGAGATGTTGAATCTCATGGTGTACCTGGTAAATGAAACTAGTGAATACATTCACAGGTAATGTGTACCACGTTCCGTGCTTAGTTTTCCTGCATCTCTTTACATCCGAGGGGGACAACAGCTCCTTAAATTGCTCGAAGGGCATGAGGCCGTACTTTTGAACTCTGAAAAGGGTGTGAACATCGTTCGTCTTCACATGACTATCCTCGGTATGCCTGGCACAGGTACAACACAACCAGATTTAATGTACTAACATGAAATACAGAAGGAATTGTTATAATGGAAAGATAACCACGATTAAGACTTTAGGAAACTTACTTGTTGATGTTGTGCATGACCTGCATGACTAGCCCGATTCTACCCTTTGTGTCCAGAACGATAGAGTCCACAAGGTAATGCCACGATTCATCGGCCTTGTGAAGGCGCTCAATATGGTTCAACCATGCTTGACAACGATGATTACCGTCACAAACAAAGAACATTAGATCTGCATATCCTTCAAGCTCTGGGATCGATAGCAAGAAATCATTAAACTGATCGTTCTTCTTGTTCCAGATAGGGCCCCATCTGGCCTTATCAGCAGCCGAAACTTCCCTAGTCCTACCTCCTTCATCTGTAATTGACACGTAAAACACAGATGCCCCCTCCCGGTACCCGTGCGAGAACTCCTCTTCCAGTTTCGACAGGTCGCACTGCATCATCGGGCGCACAATAGGCATTGGCTGCATTCTGCACAGAGGAATGTCTATACGTGAATAAGCAAAAGGCTTCACTCTCAGACTCGAAATAGTAGTGACAGAGTTAAGCTACTGGCGAGATCGAATCTCGTCTAGATCTCCAGTGAAAGCGTCGTCATCATCAACCGAGTCATCGTCCTTTTCGGTGTTTCCTGGCGTATCCTCTTCAAACTGGGGAGCATCCATCCCGCCATCAACCTGGAAAATGGAGACCATGTACACAGTCAGACCAGAGTGGGATACGATGTCCACAGAAAAAGACAAAAGCTGGAGCCCCAAGCACAAGTCTGTTAAAGGGATATTCTGCCTTTTTACCTAGGAGCAGTTAAATAGGAGCAGGAACAGTAAACTGCTAGGAGCAGTAAAAGCAGTTAGGAGCAGTAAAACAGTTAGTTACTGCAGATTTCTTAGTTACTGCGTTTTGGATGAAGTTTTGACAGTCGGATGAAAAATCGACTCGGATGAAAAACGGACAGCGGATGACGACGACTAGGGTTTGGGGGTAGTGAGGAGTGAGAGCATGGCGGCTCTCACTCTCTCTTGCTCTTGGTGTGTGTTTCAGAGGTATGGTAGGAGGATTGAGAGAGGTTAGGAGTTAGGAGGTAGGAGGAGGATGTTACTGCTGTAAGGCAAGATCTCAGGGCAGAACTGATTGTGTATGAGAAGAGTAATGATAAGAAGACCATCTTGGATCATTGGAGATTGTACACATTGAATGTTAGGGCTCAAGGACGAATTGCATTATGGGTTCTTGCCTTGTGGGTTTTAGGACTGTTGGAGCAGTAGATCAGAGCAGAATGATAATGAGCAGGATTAGTTAGGTGGGTACAAAATTTTCGAGGTTTTCTTTTTAGATCTGGATAGAAGAATAGCTTTTAAGGGTGAAGCTAAATCACCCTTTAACATTGGCGACCATGCATTTAGAACGGACCAGAATCTCTGGCTGCGATTCTGTACAAGCCTAGGACAGGGGTGGACCAGATCTACAGGCACAGTGGCCAAGGCAGAGATTTACAGTCACAGGATTACACTCATAGATTCAGAGGCGCAGATTTACAGTTACAGGGTTACAGTCGCAGCAGTACGACAGATGCTGCAGCAGGAAGACAGTTCGAAGCTGAGAGGATCAGGTTCCAGAATCCCGTGAGGAGAAGCCAATGTTCGAGCAGTCAACGTTTCAGGAGGACCACAGATCCAGCAGTTGGAGCGCATTTCGCAACTAAAGGTGCCACGTTCCGGAACCTCATGGGAGAGGAGCCAATGCACATCAGTCAACGGCACAGGAGCTGAGGTCAGCTCTAAAGCAGAGGGAGGATAGTCACGGGTATCAGGTATGTTCTGAACCACTGTTGAATTCAGACAGTCAAGAAAGGAACAGTAGTCTGCGTGAAAAATGACCAGTAAAAAGTAGCAGTAAAAGTCAAAAAGTTACTGGCCAGTAAAAAGTATTTGAGCAGTAAAAAGTATTGGTAAAAAGTTAAAAAATTACTAGCCAGTAAAAAGTAGCGGTAAAAAGTCAAAAAAATTACGAGTCAGTAAAAACAGTGAGTCAGTAAAAGGTAACAGTGGAAACTAAGGGTAAAAGTGCGAACAGTAAAGATGAAATAAGAGAACAGTAACTGGCTTAAGCAGAAAATGGGAAAATGGGAAAAATTGAAAAGTTAAAAAACAAAAATGAATGGACAGTAAATGAACCAGAAAAATTCAGGGAAGGAGCTTGCAAAACTGTAATGCATGGAAGCTTGGAAAAACTAGGACTATGCTAGAACTTGCAAAACTAAGGGCATGAAACTATTTACAGTAGGGCAGTAAAAGACTGACAGTCCCTTAAGGAATTGGAGTGGAAAGGTGGCAAAGGGATGGACTGGGGCAGAAACTAGGAAACAGCAGGACTAGCATTCGACAGACCAGAGGAGGGCTGAGGACAGGAGCCGACAGCACCTACCCGGGAGTTTTGGAGAAGCAGACTCAGTTACTGGAAACACCAGCCGAACCAGTAGAACACCTGACCAGGGAGTACCAAGGGAAAAGCAGCAAGACTGTACCGCAATGGATAGAGAATACCCAGGGTGGGACAAGGAAGAGATAGCCAGGAGACAAGCAGCAGAACGGTTGGCAAGATACGAACTGAGGGAGCAAAGAGCAGCAGCAGAAGTAGGAAAACCAATGGGAGGACAATTAAGTTCAGAAGAAAGCATAGCAAAAGGGAGAACCAGGGACCTGATTGATATGGACCTGGTAGGAGAGAATTCGAGCCAGGAGACAATACTGGGAATAAGCAGGAGGACAGGGTCAGCAAGAGGAGAACCTGGCCCAAGCTTCAAGAATTGGCAGGAGGATGAGGAAGAAATTCGGAAGTATGAGGGACATCCACTATCACCCAGGACCAGCAGGAGAGAATTCCCAAGGCCAGGTGAAGGAGACACACAGCATTGCTGGAACCCCCAGACCAGAATGGCATCAGCATACGACCATTACCAGGAGGAGGAGAAGAAAGGAGGCAGCAGACCAGACACACCAAAACCAGGGGAGAAGACACCAGGAGATTTGGTGGAGACATTGGAAACGCTGAAGAAGAAATTGGAAGAGGTTCACACTGGAGACAGAATCCAGACAGGAGCAGCAGCACTGTCAGAGATATACAAAACGGGTAAGCCAGCACAGGTGAATCCCAGGAGACCAGTGGTACATTTTGCACAAGAGCAGTTCCAAGGAATGGAGCTGGAGGAAGATGAGGAGGACAGAAGACAGCTGGAGGAGTTAAAGGCTCGACAGCAGGCTAGAAGGCAGGCAGAAAGAGAAAGAAGAAACCAGCAGGCTACAGAGGACCTGTACAGGAGGCAAATGGAGGAGCTAGGCCAGGCAGCCAGGTTCAGGGAAACCATGGAGGCTTGGGAAGAGAAGAATCGGGAGGAGATCAAACTGAAGGAAGCAATGAAGCTATGGCAGGAAACAAAGAGGCTTGAAGAGCAGGACCAGGAAAAGCAAAGACAGGAGGCTCTTCGAACCTGGCAAGAAGCTCAAAGGAGGGAAGAGATGAAGCAGGCAGCTGAGAAAAAAGAAGCAATGCAGCAAGACTTGCTAAGACAGGAGGCTCTGCGATTATTACAAGAGGCACAGAGATTGGAGGACCAGAAGAAGAAGGAGGAAGAAATGAAAGAAGCTACCCGGCAGGCGACCCTTTACAAATGGCAGGAGATACTGAGGGAAGAGAGCCAGAAACTCCAGGCTAAACCAAGGGCAGACCCGTGGGCAGCATATGAACAATCAGTGGTCCAGGGGGACAGACCAGGTCAGCTGAAGGAAGCAGAATTGATGGGAGCACCCTACACTACATCTGCTATACCAGGAAGGCCAGGAACAGACCATTTCCCAACTTCGAGGACTCGGGTGAGCCCAACAGGAGGAGGCGGGGTACAGTCTACCTATGTGGATCACCTTACAGGTGATGAGTACAGACCAGAAGCCAACAGAACTGCATACTGGCCAAGCGGAGGAGCAGAAGCCGGAGCAGGATTTCCGGACACAGGAACAGGATACAGAAGACCAGCGGAGATAATGAGAGGGATGCCCTATGACACCAGACCACCTACAGGAATAGGAGTACCAGGGGATATAGCGGACAGCAGTTATCCAGTGAGGCATGGTCCACCAGCCTACCCACCAGCTGCTAGACCCAGAGTACCACCTGTGACAGGACCAGTCCTGGTGGCACAGAGGAAGCCGCTGACTTACACGAAGTACAAGGAAGGGACGAATCCAGATGCCCATATACGGCAGTTTGAGAGAACCCTATGGCACAATGGAGAAACTGACGAGCAGGTCATAATCAACCTGATGGGTACCACTTTGCTGGACAAGGTTGGTGCATGGTATGAGAATTTCCTGGAAAACCATGTCTACTGCTCATGGGAGGATGTTAAAGCTGCCTTCAGGAGAAGGTACAGAGACCAGACTACGGATGAGGCAGTATACAGGGAATTGAAGTCCTTCAAACAGGGGGATAGGGAAAAGGTACAGGATTATTACGATCGGTTTATGACATTAATCAAATGTCTACAATCTGATCCAGGAGAAGGGTTCAGAATTACTAATTTTCGAGCAGGACTGCTGGAGTATATCAAGATTACTACTAGTGTGGCACCAGTCAGGAGTTTGACAGAGTTGGTGGATGCAGCCTTGCGATGTGAGGAGAACTGCACTGACTCTAGTGGTAAACCCACTAAGATTGAAGTGAAGAAAGTGGAGACCAGCAGTAAGGCAGCCACAGCGACCAGGAAGGAACCGGACCAGGAGGCTCCAAGGAAAGCCTGTGGTATCTGTAAGAAACTGGGCCATGACGACAAAAACTGTTGGTACAACCCAGCCAATCAGAGGGGGTCAGGTGCGAAGAAGGAAGGGGAAGAACATGTTTCTGTTAATGAAGTTTCTGCTTCTAAACCTGCAGGAACTTACAGCTATAACCAAGGATATCAGAGACCACCAAACCCTAGGGCAGGCAGTAGTCAACAGAGGAGCTATGGTGATCAACCACCGTGCTGTTTCTTGTGTGGAGGAGCAGACCACCGGAGCTGGAACTGCCCCAAGAAGGCACAATGGGACCAGTTTTTGGCAGACCAGGAGAAGACCAACAAGAAACAAGATCACCATGTCAGTAATGTGGAGATTGAGCTAATCGAGGAACCTGAAGAGTCAGTGGGGGTAGCTACCATGACCAGAGCCCAGAGGCTGAAGGCAGGACTGTTACCTATCCAGGATGATTCAAGGGAACCGGAACCTAGGAAGGCCAGAACGAAGGAGGACTGGCAGGAGGAAGAGAAAATCAGGAATTCGATGCTAGATACCTTGAAAGAACTCGAGTTTCAAGAGGAGCAGAATAAGGCAGAAGCAGAAAGACTCAGGGCGACTCTAAAAACAGCAGAAAAGGAAGGAGATGGTGAAGTGCTGGATAATGAGTGGGCAGGATTCCCAGATTCAGATACACTAGCCTACAGCTCAAGGACCGTTGAGCAAGAACTGGGGGCAGAAGGGGAGACCAGTACAGGGAACAACCAGGAGCAGCACTATGCAACTGTAGTTGGAAGAAAAATACTGGACAGCCCCATCACAGTTTCACTAGGACAGCTGCTGAAGATGGCTCCTAATTTGACAGAATTCGTGAAGGCCCACGTATTCCCGGAAATGGTAGCAGACCAGCCAAGTCAGCCAGAGCCAGCACCAAGCAAGAAACCAACAACCAGTCAACCAGGTAAGACTGATTTAATAGGCAGTCTGGCTATTGATGTTGACAGAGAACTGCCGGTGTTAACTGTGCAGATAGGCAATGGGACTCTGGAGAATGTCCTACTGGACGGAGGATCAGGTGTGAACCTCATAACTGAGGAGGAGCGAAAAAGACTGGGCCTCAAGGAATCACAGCCTGCTCCTTTCAGATTAAGAATGGCGGACCAGACAGTCGTTGATCCGGTGGGGATGATACGAAATGTGAAAATTCACATCCACGGTATTCCTTACCTTATTACCTTGACCGTTATAAAAAATAAAGAAGTTAATGAAGCCTATAGTATGTTGCTAGGCAGACCTTGGTTAATTGATGCTAAGGTAAACCATGACTGGGGTAATAACCTGGTTACGATCAGAGGTAATGGTACTGTAAAAACAATATCAGTCAGTCAGAGAAAGGGGCCCAGGCCTAAGCTACCGGAAGTCCTAGTCTGCTATAATTTCACTGAAGGACTGACAGATGAGGAGGAAGCTCTGTGGTTAGCCAGTGAGCAGGACTTACTGGCCGTTGGAACAGTCACTCTGCCTCGAATGGAGCAGAACAGGGACCAGGACAACAGTGAGGACCAGGACGACATCAAGAGCCCTACAAAGAACCAGGAGCAGAACCAGGGACAAGAAGGGGGATCAGAGCGAGCCTACCCAGACCATTTTTACAACTTTGAGGAGGGCGACATTGAAGTGGATGAGACACCAGCCCGGGAGAAAGTGAAGAAACTGAAGATTGCATCCTGGACCTTACCAGAGTCGGAGCAGTTGAGAAAAATTAACCTTGGAACAGAAGAGGAGCCCCAGTATCTAAAGATTAATGCAGCCATCAGTCCAGAACAGGCCAGTGAAGCAGAAGCACTATTCCGGGAGTTCAAGGATGTATTTGCCTGGACCTATAAGGACTTGAAGGGTATCCCACCCTCAATTGCACAGCACAGGATTGAGTTGGAGAAGGATATCCCACCGTCCCACCAGGCCAGATATCGCATGAATCCAAATTATGCCAGTATTGTGAAGCAGGATTTGGATAAACTGCTTCAGGCTGGATTCATCACACCAGTAGAGGATGCCACCTGGTTATCCCCTATTGTCATTGTTCCAAAAAAGAATGGAAAGTTGAGAATTTGTATTGATTTTCGCAAATTGAATGCTGCCACTAAAAAGGACCCGTATCCATTGCCATTTACTGAGGAAGTGTTGGATTCTGTGGCAGGACATGAGATGTATTCGTTTCTGGATGGGTACTCCGGGTACCATCAGATTCAGATAGCACCAGAGGACCGGCACAAGACTGCCTTTGTGACAGACTGGGGAGCCTTTGTGTGGATAGTCATGCCATTTGGGCTGAAAAATGCACCTCCTACATACCAAAGGGCAGTAAACAAGGCCTTTCGTGATTTCATTGGTGATTTTATGAAATTGTTTTTGGATGATTTTAGTGTATACAGTGACATTATTAGTCATCTGGTCAAGCTGAGGAAGTGTTTTGAGAAATGCCGGGAGTATGGGATAAGTCTAAATCCTGAGAAATGTTTACTACTGGTCTTCTCTGGTATTATATTGGGCCACATTGTGTCCAAGGAAGGAAAATTTCCTGATCCTAAGAAAATTGAAGCAGTCGAGAACATGCCTAGACCAGAAAAACCAGTAGATGTCCAGGTTTTTAACGGGTTTGCCCAGTTTAACAGGTGCTACATTAGGTCGTATGCACATATCATGGAGCCAATCACAAGGCTCATGAGGAAGACAGAGGAGTTCATCTGGTCCGACCAGTGTGAAGAAGCATGGAAGAAAATCAAGGAGCAGTACCAGAATGCGCCAATTCTCATTGCACCAAAATGGGACCTGGAGTTCCATGTGCATACGGATGCTTCGAATATAGCCTTAGGAGTGATGCTGGCCCAGAATCCAACAGGGAAGTGTGACCAGCCTATTTCTTATGCTAGTAGACTGCTGAATTCTGCTGAGAGGAACTACAGTACCACTGAAAGGGAAGCTTTGGCAATGGTTTATGCTCTGAACAAGTATAGACATTATCTACTGGGCAATAAGTTTGTTTTCTATGTTGACCATATGGCACTAGTGTATCTGGTCAATAAGCCGCAGGTGTCAGGGAGGATAGCAAGGTGGCTACTGCTGTTTCAAGAATACGATTTTACAGTGGTGTATAAGCCAGGGAAAAATCATGGTGTGGCAGATGCGATGTCAAGATTGCCCAACGGAGAACCAGCAACTGGTGTTGAGGACCAGACCAAGGATGCAAGTTTGTTTTATGTCAAACCAGAATGGTTAGAGGATGTACGCTCTTACCTGAAATCTGGTGTTGTACGACAGGACTTGTCCAAAGAGGAGCAGAGGAAGCTGATCCTAAAGTCACTGCCCTATACACTGGTCCAGGGAGTTCTGCACAAGCGAGGACATGACCTGGTGGTCAGGAGGGTACTGGACCCGGTGCAGGCAGAGGTGGTGATGAAGGAGATGCACAATGGAGTAGCCGGTGGTCATTTTTCGCAAGACATCACCAGCAGGAAGATACTGGATGCCGGATACTGGTGGCCAGCAATACATCGAGATGTTTCAGAATACTGCAAGGCGTGTGACAGATGCCAGAGAGTGGGAGGTATGGCAAATACTGGTTTAGCTACCCTAGTGGCCAGTATGCCAGCAGAACCATTTATGAAATGGGGATTGGACTTTATCGGGCCCATTAAACCAACAGCATCCAGAACAGGGAACAGGTACATACTGGTGGCTACAGATTATGCTACCAAGTGGGTGGAGGCGAGGGCGCTCAAAACCAATTCAGCAGCAGTTACTGCTAAGTTTTTGTATGAGCAGATCCTTTCAAGATACGGGTGTCCTTTGACACTTGTAAGTGACCAGGGTTCTCATTTTATTAATGAGGCTATAGAACACCTGGTAGAGCATTTTCTGCTCCAGCATCGCACATCAACAACCTATTACCCTCAGGGTAATGGCCAGGCTGAATCAACAAACAAGGTGATTGGTCACCTACTGAGCAAGCTGGTCAATGATAGGCGCACAGATTGGGATGAGCATCTTCATACTGTACTGCTCTCCTACAGGACTGCTTACAAGGTTACTACAGGCCACACACCATTTCAACTGGTCTATGGCTTACATCCATTGATGCCGACAGAGTATATAGTCCCAACCAGGAAGACCAGCTCAGAAATAGATTATACACCAACCAGGGTGTTGGCAGCCAGGATTGCGGATTTGGAGCAGATGGACACTTCAAGACTGGAGGCCCAGGAAGCAGTAGGAGCCAAGCAGTGGAACAGGGCACTTTGGAGCCAGCAACACTACAAGCGAAAGGATTTTCAAGTAGGCGATTATGTGCTCTGGTATCCCAAGGGCCATAAGGAGCATGTGGGGAAATTCAAAAGTCGGTGGTTTGGACCTTATAGGGTCCAGTACAGGCTCCCCAACAACACTGCTCTGCTGGTCCAGGTAAAAAATTTTGAACCTGATCCAGTATTGGTAAACATCAATAAATTAAAACCATATAGATTTTATGAAAAGGAAAACAGGGTAGTGGAAACCAGGACACCAGGACATTTGACCAGAGGACTGGTCAACGAGCAAAAGGGGGATAGTATCCAGTCAGGGTTAGAAAATACAGGGATAGAAAGTGAAAAAAATGGTGAAGAAAGGGGCAGTGAAGCAGAAAAACAGCAGAAGAATAAAGAAAACAGTGAGAGAAAAATGAAAAATCAAAAGAAAGATAAAAATGAGCAAGAGGAAGGACAGAAAGCGGAAGAAGGAGACATGGAGGAGGTAATTGAAAAAAATAAAGGAAATGAAAAAAATCAAAGAAAAGAAAAAAATAAAGAGAAGAAAGAGTTAGTTGTTATTGGATGTGGAGTAGTAGAAACCGTAATGATGAAGAAGAAGGGGATGGGAGAGTTAAGTGGACGGCCCATTAAGAAGGAGGATGGATGTAATCCATCCGGACAGGAGCGGGTATCCATCCAGAACGACTGGATGGAAAACAGCCGACGAACTTCATCCCATTCGGATGAAACCCGAGAGTACATGGAGGAGTTGAGGAGAGAAGTCAACTCTTTTTGGAGTTGTCGAGTGAACCGCAAGAGCAGCGGAAACTGGAGAGTGGCGGGACGAAGAGCCGAGTATCCACAAGGCGGCGGTGCAGCAAGCATAAGGACAAGGGAAACAGCACAAGACCCTGGTGAGAAGCGGCAGCTGCTTGAAGAAGGGCGGCAACAGCAGCTCGAGGAGAGACGACATCAGCAGTCCAAGAAGGAGCGGCAGCTGATTGAAGAAGGGCGGCAACAGCAGCTCGAGGAGAGACGACATCAGCAG
Source organism: Ceratodon purpureus (assembly GCA_014871385.1). Taxonomy (NCBI): domain Eukaryota; kingdom Viridiplantae; phylum Streptophyta; class Bryopsida; order Pseudoditrichales; family Ditrichaceae; genus Ceratodon; species Ceratodon purpureus. The sequence goes on from CM026421.1 coordinate 28,171,650, forward strand.
CCCGGGAAGGAGAGGCAGCAGACTGAAGGGAGGCAGCAACAGCAGATCGAAGGAAGGCGACTCCACCAAATCAGAGAGGAACAGCATCAGCCGGAGGAGGCGCATCAATCGGGAGTTGAGGAAGGCAGCCGAAGACAAATAGAAGAACATTGGAGGCGGCTAGACGAGCATCAACGACGGCAGTGGGAGGAGAGACATGATGGAAGGAAGACCAGCGAAACCCTAGGCGAAGGCGGACTGAAGAACGATCAAAGGGTAGAAGTGAACAGCGACCGAAGAAGACACCCTGAGCAGCAAGGAGACCGTGTCAACAGGACGAGTGAGGGTGAGCAGCAGCTCGAAGGAAGACGAGCAATTCAAACCAACGGCAAGCAGCAGCTACAGGGAGGAGGAAGACCGCAACAGCCAAATCGGGAGCAACAAGACCACCATGACCAGGTTTTATTAGGAAATCTAGATTGTTTGGGAAGTTTTCAATTTGGTTTGGACAGCTTCTCGGGGGGTGATAGTTCAGTAAGGAAAGACTTAGAACAGTGGGGAAAAATTAGGGTTTTAGAGAGGGAAAAGAGAAGAAATCAAAAAAAAAGAGAACAAGTAGATGATAATAGAGCAGTTAGAGTAAAAAGGGAAGAAATAGAAAAGGCGGGGCAGTCCGGCCAGAGAATTCAGTCTTCAGATTTAGAAAACAGTCCAAGAAGTGGAGCAGAGGAACCAAGACTGACATTCGGAGACTGGAGAAGACCAGCAGTGATACAGGAAGAAGACAAACAGCCGAGACAGTCGGGTAGAACCGACAAGAGGTCCCGAATGGCCACTAGCGGGGGTACAGGCCGCAAGGACACCACACAGCCAGCTAGGGCAGGAGTGAAGGGAACTCTTCACGAGTATATGGAGAAGACAGGAGCAAGAGAAGAGCAGGCAGAGGTTCAACCAGAGCAAGGGGGGGCTCCACCGGAACAGTTGGAGGTTCAGCCGGAGCAGGAAGAGATCCAGCCACAAGGTGGAGAAGCACCACCACTGCCGACGCAAGGAACACCAGACGGGGAGCACAGGCCAGGAGCTGAAGGAGAAATCCAGAGGACCGGGAGCACCAGGAGGAAGACCACCGAGGCCTTGGCCAGAGCACCAAAGAGGGTCATAATGGAGAGGAAGAGGAATAGAGCGATTCAGCTCACATTCATTCCCCTCGAATTCTGGAAAGGGTGGAAAGATTTGAAGGATGACCACTGGGCAGAAAAGGTGAGTTTGGGTCCATTTTACGAATACACCTGGACAGCCCCTAGGACAGAGCTAGTGTCGGATTTTGTGGAGGGATTCCACTATGTGAAGGGAGAGAAGACCGAGTACACCACACCGATCAGAGCTTCGGTGAGAGGGATACCTGTGGAGATCACGGCTTGGACCATTCAGCAGGCCTTGGGTATTGAGGGGACCAGGACAGCAGCTGTTCCAAAGAGCAGGAACGACATGGACCCGAGGTATATGAGGGCGTTTGGACTAACCCGGGCAGATCACACTTCGGATGGGACCAGGATCAAGGGATTTGACGAGGTGTATCAAGACAGGGTCAGAGCATTGGTGGAGATCATGTGTGTCAAGAAGAAGTCTCATTACGCCAGTAATGAGCTGCTGGAGAACATGTACCAGGCAGTAAAGCGAGGAGAACATAATTGGGCCCCTTTGATACTCTCAAGCCTGAGGAGGATGCTGATACGGGTACACACCAGTCCCACTAGGGAAATTAAAGGGGCAGAATTGATGGACGCCCTACTCAAAAACTGGTTCCCCGATGAAGAGGAGTATGTGGAGCCGGAACCAGCACAAGCAAGCGAGGAGGTGGATGATGGCAGCGAGATACCGCCAGATGCAACACCAGTGCGACCAGGAACCGACCTAGCCCCTGATGTAGTGAGTGGAGAAGGACCAGGAGGAGCAGGCAACCAGACACTTACCAAGGGTACAGCGGACCAGAGGCCAGGGGAAGAGCACCAGTCATCATCAAGCTCTGGACAGCCCAGGAACACCAGGCAGAAGAAGAGGAAGCAGGAGCAGACTGTAGCAAACCCAAGGGCCCGGGGAGCAACGCTAAAGAGGCTGCGGAAACAGGAACGTCGCCCAAGATACAAGGACAGTTCCTCGGAATCTATGGATTCCAAGGAAGCAGCAGAGGTGGAGCTTGGAGCCATCAATTCAGATGTGAGGAGAACCCCCAACACCAGGGCAAAGAAGAAGGCTCGTATGGAGGAACGGGTACAGGGGGCAGGGACACCAGTTGAAGCATCAAGAACCTTGCTGACCTTGAGGACCTCCCACCGAGAGACTGTTCACAAGGAGGCACCCGACAGTGGCAATCTTCGACAGCAGGAGCAGGACGATCCACCATTGGAGGAGCCGGTGCAGGAGGGCAGGGAGAATCTCAACCCAGAGATACTGATCCCTCGAAACCTAGAGGGGGCTTTCCACGACAATAGAGGAGTGAGGATGCAACTGTCTGAGGGGTTGGGGAAACTTTTAGGACAGATGCAGTTGGTGGTCATAGAGACCGAACGCCTCCAGCGAATCCAGAAGCAGCAAGACGAGGTTCACACGGCCTACGAGCAGTTACTGGTCCTAGGTCAGGAACAGCAGGAAAAGATCAGGAGGATGGAGCAGCAGTTGCAGGAGAAGAACCAGGAACTTGGAGATCTCAAGGCCACCTGGGCAGAGACGAGGATGAAGCTGACTGCCTTCACTAAAGATCAGCAGAAGGAGCGGGCCAAGTGGACAGCCATAGGGGGAGAGATGGAGGAGACGAAGAAACGGCGCATCGAGTTAGAGATGGCTACCAACGCTAGGCTCCGGGACTTCGACAAACTGGCTGTGGAGAACCAGGAGCTCCGACGCCAACTGGAGGTAGCGGCCAGCAGTTCGACACCAGCAAACAGGGGGTTACAACGACATGTTCTGACCACTACGAAGAAGCAAGTGGGGGATGAGATCAAGGCCTACAACGAGGATCGGGAGAGGCAGAACAGGTACCTCTTGCGATTTGCTGAGGCTTTCCCAGCCTTCACATACTGGTCGGATGAGGAGCAGGAGGGGGCTGAGAACCTCGGAGTATCCACGGACCTTTCAAGTAAGGGGGCAGATTGTGTGATGGCTGGCCATTGGGGCATTTCTGCAGGACCAGGTGCAGGATCAGTACCAGTAAGTTCTGGACCAGTAGCCACGAGGACACCACCAGGACCAGGAGCGATACTACCAGCTACCGAGGAGACAGTCACTAGGGAGACACCAACTAGTGGCTAGGAGTAGTTTTTTTTAGGAAGATGTACTGGTAGGACCAGTAGTAGGACTCTTTTTTCATTTTCATTTCCCTTTTTTATTTTTGGTTAACTACATAAAACTAGAAAACCAGAGCATCTGAGGGCAGATGCAGACTAAAAGGGGGATAATGTTAAAGGGATTTTCTGCCTTTTTACCTAGGAGCAGTTAAATAGGAGCAGGAACAGTAAACTGCTAGGAGCAGTAAAAGCAGTTAGGAGCAGTAAAACAGTTAGTTACTGCAGATTTCTTAGTTACTGCGTTTTGGATGAAGTTTTGACAGTCGGATGAAAAATCGACTCGGATGAAAAACGGACAGCGGATGACGACGACTAGGGTTTGGGGGTAGTGAGGAGTGAGAGCATGGCGGCTCTCACTCTCTCTTGCTCTTGGTGTGTGTTTCAGAGGTATGGTAGGAGGATTGAGAGAGGTTAGGAGTTAGGAGGTAGGAGGAGGATGTTACTGCTGTAAGGCAAGATCTCAGGGCAGAACTGATTGTGTATGAGAAGAGTAATGATAAGAAGACCATCTTGGATCATTGGAGATTGTACACATTGAATGTTAGGGCTCAAGGACGAATTGCATTATGGGTTCTTGCCTTGTGGGTTTTAGGACTGTTGGAGCAGTAGATCAGAGCAGAATGATAATGAGCAGGATTAGTTAGGTGGGTACAAAATTTTCGAGGTTTTCTTTTTAGATCTGGATAGAAGAATAGCTTTTAAGGGTGAAGCTAAATCACCCTTTAACAAAGTCCTCGGCACCGAGGCTTGATAAGATGGGCTGCGAGGCTGCTCAAGGGGCACACAATGCAACTAATGAAACATCATAAAAGGACCAAAACTAGAGCCCCCAGCGGGAGTCCTCGGCACCGAGGCATTACGCCAAGGGCTGCGAGGCTGCTAAGGGGGCACACCATGCAACTTTAAAATCAACATAAAAAGACCACAGCAGGAGCCCCAAGCATAAGTCCTCGGCACCGAGGCTTGATGGCAAGGGCTGCGAGGCTGCTCAAGGGGCACACAATGCAACTCATAATACATCATAAAAGGACCAAAATTGGAGCCCCCAGCATAAGTCCTCGGCACCGAGGCTTGATGCCAAGGGCTCCAAGGCTGCTGAGGGGGCACACAATGCAACTCAGAATACATCATAAAAGGACCAAAATTGGAGCCCCCAGCATAAGTCCTCGGCACCGAGGCTTGATGCCAAGGGCTCCAAGGCTGCTTAAGGGGCACACAATTCAACTCATAACACATTATAAAAGGACCAAAATTGGAGCCCCCAGCATAAGTCCTCGGAACCGAGGCTTGATGCCAAGGGCTGCGACGCTCCTAGGGGGGCACACAATGCAACTCATAATACATCATAAAATGACCAAAATTGGAGCCCCCAGCATAAGTCCTCGGCACCGAGGCAGTACGCCAAGGGCTGCGAGGCTGCTAGTGGGGCACACAATGCAACTTTAAAATGAACATAAAAGGACCAAAATTGGAGCCCCCAGCATAAGTCCTCGGCACCGAGGCCTGAAGCCAAGGGCTGCGAGGTTGCTCAAGGGGCACACAATGCAACTTACAAATCAACATAACAAGATCAAAGGAGGAGCCTCCAGCGTGAGTCCTCGGCACCGAGGCATTATACCAAGGGCTGCGAGGCTGCTCAAGGGGCACACAATGCAACTTACAAATCAACATAACAAGACCAAAATTGGAGCCCCCAGCGGGAGTCCTCGGCACCGAGGCATTATGCCAAGGGCTGCGAGGCTGCTAGAGGGGCACACAATGCAAATTAAAAAACATCATAAAAGGACCAAAATTGGAGCCCCCAGTATAAGTCCTCGGCACCGAGGCTTGATGCCAAGGGCTGCGAGGCTGCTAGGGGGGCACACAATGCAACTCATAATACATCATAAATGGACCAAAATTGGAGCCCCCGGCTTAAGTCCTCGGCACCGAGGCTTGATGCCAAGGGCTGGGAGGCTGCTTAAGGGGCACACAATTCAACTCATAACACATTATAAAAGGACCAAAATTGGAGCCCCCAGCATAAGTCCTCGGCACCGAGGCATGAAGCCAAGGGCTGCGAGGCTGCTAGGAGGGCACACAATGCAACTCAGAATACATCATGAAAGGACCAAAATTGGAGCCCCCAGCATAAGTCCTCGGCACCGAGGCTTGATGCCAAGGGCTGCGAGGCTGCTTAAGGGGCACAGAATGCAACTCATAAAACATCATAAAAGGACCAAAATTGGAGCCCCCAGCATAAGTCCTCGGCACCGAGGCTTGATGCCAAGGGCTGCGAGGCTGCTAGGGGGGCACACAATGCAACTTACAAATCAACATAACAAGACCAGAGCAGGAGCCCCCAGCATAAGTCCTCGGCACCGAGGCTTGATGCCAAGGGCTGCGAGGCTGCTAGAGGGGCACACAATGCAACTTAAAAATTAACAGAAAAAGACCAAAGTTAAAGCCCCTAATGGGAGTCCTCGGCACCGAGGCATTATGCCAAGGGCTGCGAGGGTATCTTAATGCTCTCCTAGTAGAATCAAATAAGACATTCATTAACCACACTCTATTGAACAGAACCCAGCGTAGACGCTGTTCGTACCTGATTCTTGCTAGGTGTTGCGTCGACGTCATCCTCTCCTCCGCTCATGGTTACTGGACCACCTTTTCGTGGCATCTGTTCCAAAAGTTAAACAACATATATTGGTCAGTCTTAGTTGCCTAAGGAGGAGTGATCAACATAAAAAGACCAGAGGAGGAGCCCCCAGCATAAGTCCTCGGCACCGAGGCCTGAAGCCAAGGGCTGCGAGGTTGCTCAAGGGGCACACAATGCAACTTACAAATCAACATAACAAGACCAAAGGAGGAGACCCCAGCGGGAGTCCTCGGCACCGAGGCATTATGCCAAGGGCTGCGAGGCTGCTCAAGGGGCACACAATGCAACTTACAAATCAACATAACAAGACCAAAATTGAAGCCCCCAGCGGGAGTCCTCGGCACCGAGGCATTATGCCAAGGGCTGCGAGGCTGCTAGAGGGGCACACAATGCAACTCATAATACATCATAAGAGGACCAAAATCGGAGCCCCCAGCATAAGTCCTCGGCACCGAGGCTTGATGCCAAGGGCTGCGAGGCTGCTAGGGGGGCACACAATGCAACTTACAAATCAACATAACAAGACCAGAGCAGGAGCCCCCAGCATAAGTCCTCGGCACCGAGGCTTGATGCCAAGGGCTGCGAGGCTGCTGAAGGGGCACACAATGCAACTTACAAATCAACATAACAAGACCAAACCTGGAGCCCCCAGCGGGAGTCCTCGGCACCGAGGCATTATGCCAAAGGCTGCGAGGCTGCCAGAGGGGCACACAATGCAACTCATATTACATCATAAGAGGACCAAAATCGGAGCCCCCAGCATAAGTCCTCGGCACCGAGGCTTCATGCCAAGGGCTGCGAGGCTGCTAGGGGGGCACACAATGCAACTTACAAATCAACATAACAATACCACAGCAGGAGCCCCCAGCATAAGTCCTCGACACCGAGGCTTGATGCCAAGGGCTGCGAGGCTGCTAGAGGGGCACACAATGCAACTTTAAAATGAACATTAAACGACCAAAATTGGAGCCCCGAGCATAAGTCCTCGGCACCGAGGCATGAAGCCAAGGGCTGCGAGGCTGCTAGAGGGGCACACAATGCAACTTTAAAATGAACATGAAAGGACCTAAATTGGAGCCCCCAGCATAAGTCCTCGGCACCGAGGCATGAAGCCAAGTGCTGCGAGGCTGCTAGGGGGGCACACAATGCAACTCATAATACATCATAAAAGGACCAAAATTAGAGCCCTCAGCATAAGTCCTCGGCACCGAGGCCTGAAGCCAAGGGCTGCGAGGTTGCTCAAGGGGCACACAATGCAACTTACAAATCAACATAACAAGATCAAAGGAGGAGCCCCCAGCGTGAGTCCTCGGCACCGAGGCATTATGCCAAGGGCTGCGAGGCTGCTCAAGGGGCACACAATGCAACTTACAAATCAACATAACAAGATCAAAGGAGGAGCCTCCAGCGTGAGTCCTCGGCACCGAGGCATTATACCAAGGGCTGCGAGGCTGCTCAAGGGGCACACAATGCAACTTACAAATCAACATAACAAGACCAAAATTGGAGCCCCCAGCGGGAGTCCTCGGCACCGAGGCATTATGCCAAGGGCTGCGAGGCTGCTAGAGGGGCACACAATGCAAATTAAAAAACATCATAAAAGGACCAAAATTGGAGCCCCCAGTATAAGTCCTCGGCACCGAGGCTTGATGCCAAGGGCTGCGAGGCTGCTAGGGGGGCACACAATGCAACTCATAATACATCATAAATGGACCAAAATTGGAGCCCCCGGCTTAAGTCCTCGGCACCGAGGCTTGATGCCAAGGGCTGGGAGGCTGCTTAAGGGGCACACAATTCAACTCATAACACATTATAAAAGGACCAAAATTGGAGCCCCCAGCATAAGTCCTCGGCACCGAGGCATGAAGCCAAGGGCTGCGAGGCTGCTAGGAGGGCACACAATGCAACTCAGAATACATCATGAAAGGACCAAAATTGGAGCCCCCAGCATAAGTCCTCGGCACCGAGGCTTGATGCCAAGGGCTGCGAGGCTGCTTAAGGGGCACAGAATGCAACTCATAAAACATCATAAAAGGACCAAAATTGGAGCCCCCAGCATAAGTCCTCGGCACCGAGGCTTGATGCCAAGGGCTGCGAGGCTGCTAGGGGGGCACACAATGCAACTTACAAATCAACATAACAAGACCAGAGCAGGAGCCCCCAGCATAAGTCCTCGGCACCGAGGCTTGATGCCAAGGGCTGCGAGGCTGCTAGAGGGGCACACAATGCAACTTAAAAATTAACAGAAAAAGACCAAAGTTAAAGCCCCTAATGGGAGTCCTCGGCACCGAGGCATTATGCCAAGGGCTGCGAGGGTATCTTAATGCTCTCCTAGTAGAATCAAATAAGACATTCATTAACCACACTCTATTGAACAGAACCCAGCGTAGACGCTGTTCGTACCTGATTCTTGCTAGGTGTTGCGTCGACGTCATCCTCTCCTCCGCTCATGGTTACTGGACCACCTTTTCGTGGCATCTGTTCCAAAAGTTAAACAACATATATTGGTCAGTCTTAGTTGCCTAAGGAGGAGTGATCAACATAAAAAGACCAGAGGAGGAGCCCCCAGCATAAGTCCTCGGCACCGAGGCCTGAAGCCAAGGGCTGCGAGGTTGCTCAAGGGGCACACAATGCAACTTACAAATCAACATAACAAGACCAAAGGAGGAGACCCCAGCGGGAGTCCTCGGCACCGAGGCATTATGCCAAGGGCTGCGAGGCTGCTCAAGGGGCACACAATGCAACTTACAAATCAACATAACAAGACCAAAATTGAAGCCCCCAGCGGGAGTCCTCGGCACCGAGGCATTATGCCAAGGGCTGCGAGGCTGCTAGAGGGGCACACAATGCAACTCATAATACATCATAAGAGGACCAAAATCGGAGCCCCCAGCATAAGTCCTCGGCACCGAGGCTTGATGCCAAGGGCTGCGAGGCTGCTAGGGGGGCACACAATGCAACTTACAAATCAACATAACAAGACCAGAGCAGGAGCCCCCAGCATAAGTCCTCGGCACCGAGGCTTGATGCCAAGGGCTGCGAGGCTGCTGAAGGGGCACACAATGCAACTTACAAATCAACATAACAAGACCAAACCTGGAGCCCCCAGCGGGAGTCCTCGGCACCGAGGCATTATGCCAAAGGCTGCGAGGCTGCCAGAGGGGCACACAATGCAACTCATATTACATCATAAGAGGACCAAAATCGGAGCCCCCAGCATAAGTCCTCGGCACCGAGGCTTCATGCCAAGGGCTGCGAGGCTGCTAGGGGGGCACACAATGCAACTTACAAATCAACATAACAATACCACAGCAGGAGCCCCCAGCATAAGTCCTCGACACCGAGGCTTGATGCCAAGGGCTGCGAGGCTGCTAGAGGGGCACACAATGCAACTTTAAAATGAACATTAAACGACCAAAATTGGAGCCCCGAGCATAAGTCCTCGGCACCGAGGCATGAAGCCAAGGGCTGCGAGGCTGCTAGAGGGGCACACAATGCAACTTTAAAATGAACATGAAAGGACCTAAATTGGAGCCCCCAGCATAAGTCCTCGGCACCGAGGCATGAAGCCAAGTGCTGCGAGGCTGCTAGGGGGGCACACAATGCAACTCATAATACATCATAAAAGGACCAAAATTAGAGCCCTCAGCATAAGTCCTCGGCACCGAGGCCTGAAGCCAAGGGCTGCGAGGTTGCTCAAGGGGCACACAATGCAACTTACAAATCAACATAACAAGATCAAAGGAGGAGCCCCCAGCGTGAGTCCTCGGCACCGAGGCATTATGCCAAGGGCTGCGAGGCTGCTCAAGGGGCACACAATGCAACTTACAAATCAACATAACAAGACCAAAATTGGAGCCCCCAGCGGGAGTCCTCGGCACCGAGGCTTGATGCCAAGGGCTGCGAGGCTGCTAGGGGGGCACACAATGCAACTTACAAATCAACATAACAAGACCAGAGCAGGAGCCCCCAGCATAAGTCCTCGGCACCGAGGCTTGATGCCAAGGGCTGCGAGGCTGCTGAAGGGGCACACAATGCAACTTACAAATCAACATAACAAGACCAAACCTGGAGCCCCCAGCGGGAGTCCTCGGCACCGAGGCATTATGCCAAGGGCTGCGAGGCTGCTAGAGGGGCACAAAATGCAAATTAAAAAAACATCATAAAAGGACCAAAATTGGAGCCCCAAGCATAAGTCCTCGGCACCGAGGCTTCATGCCAAGGGCTGCGAGGCTGCTAGGGGGGCACACAATGCAACTTACAAATCAACATAACAAGATCAAAGGAGGAGCCCCCAGCGTGAGTCCTCGGCACCGAGGCATTATGCCAAGGGCTGCGAGGCTGCTCAAGGGGCACACAATGCAACTTACAAATCAACATAACAAGACCAAAATTGGAGCCCCCAGCGGGAGTCCTCGGCACCGAGGCTTGATGCCAAGGGCTGCGAGGCTGGTAGAGGGGCACACAATGCAACTCATAATACATCATAAGAGGACCAAAATCGGAGCCCCCAGCATAAGTCCTCGGCACCGAGGCTTGATGCCAAGGGCTGCGAGGCTGCTAGGGGGGCACACAATGCAACTTACAAATCAACATAACAAGACCAGAGCAGGAGCCCCCAGCATAAGTCCTCGGCACCGAGGCTTGATGCGAAGGGCTGCGAGGCTGCTGAAGGGGCACACAATGCAACTTACAAATCAACATAACAAGACCAAACCTGGAGCCCCCAGCGGGAGTCCTCGGCACCGAGGCATTATGCCAAGGGCTGCGAGGCTGCTAGAGGGGCACAAAATGCAAATTAAAAGACATCATAAAAGGACCAAAATTGGAGCCCCAAGCATAAGTCCTCGGCACCGAGGCTTCATGCCAAGGGCTGCGAGGCTGCTAGGGGGGCACACAATGCAACTTACAAATCAACATAACAAGACCAGAGCAGGAGCCCCCAGCATAAGTCCTCGGCACCGAGGCTTGATGCCAAGGGCTGCGAGGCTGCTGAAGGGGCAGAAAATGCAACTTACAAATCAACATAACAAGACCAAAATTGGAGCCCCAGCGGGAGTCCTCCGCACCGAGGCATTATGCCAAGGGCTGCGAGGCTGCTAGAGGGGCACAAAATGCAAATTAAAAAACATCATAAAAGGACCAAAATTGGAGCCCCCAGCATAAGTCCTCGACACCGAGGCTTGATGCCAAGGGCTGCGAGGCTGCTAGAGGGGCACACAATGCAACTTTAAAATGAACATTAAACGACCAAAATTGGAGCCCCGAGCATAAGTCCTCGGCACCGAGGCATGAAGCCAAGGGCTGCGAGGCTGCTAGAGGGGCACACAATGCAACTTTAAAATGAACATGAAAGGACCTAAATTGGAGCCCCCAGCATAAGTCCTCGGCACCGAGGCATGAAGCCAAGTGCTGCGAGGCTGCTAGGGGGGCACACAATGCAACTCATAATAGATCATAAAAGGACCAAAATTAGAGCCCTCAGCATAAGTCCTCGGCACCGAGGCCTGAAGCGAAGGGCTGCGAGGTTGCTCAAGGGGCACACAATGCAACTTACAAATCAACATAACAAGATCAAAGGAGGAGCCCCCAGCGTGAGTCCTCGGCACCGAGGCATTATGCCAAGGGCTGCGAGGCTGCTGAAGGGGCACACAATGCAACTTACAAATCAACAGAAGAAGCTTAGAGATGGAGCCTCCGGCACAAGTCCTGGGCACCGAGGCAGTATGCCGAGGGCTGCGGGGATGCGAGAAGGGCACACAATACAACTTACAAATCAACATAAAACGACCAGAGTGGGAGCCGCGGGGGGAAAGGTCGTATGTGAGCGGAGAGCGGAGAGCGGAGAGCGGAGAGCAGAAACCGGAGAGCAGAAAATTGGAAATTTTAGGACTAGTTCAGGGTTTAGTGTCGCCTTAGACTGCGCATTTTAAGCTCATATTTTGAAATATTTTTAAGAGATGTCACCCTAGGTTTAGGGTGTTGTGAACACATCCGCATAGAAAAAGATGTCACATGTGCAGACATACTCTCTTTCTAGTACAAAAATTAGGGCTGACGTCATCATGACCTCATGATTTAGAGGTTGTATACCATCCCCTCCATATCTAAACCCTTCCATACCTTTGAACCTGCTTGCACATTATCATCCACCAAAATCAACACAAAAAGTAACTTCCAATTATGCTTGAAACCTGATAACAAAATGCAATGGACATACCACATACTAAGCAATTAGCTAAGAAACTTGCGGATCCAGAACAATGAAGGCGCATGCTTTTCATCTTGTTCAATTGTGCCTCTCCATTAATCGATGATGAAACTTGTACATGATATTGGCCGACCGGCGCTAGCACAATAGGGACAAATCTGGTCTTTAATTACAAGCTACACCAAAGCTAGGACAAGCTAAATCTAGAAGAACCCCGGATACGGGTTAGCTCTGCGGATGGCGGCTCCCAGGTGTACTTGCAGATGTCGACAAGTCGAGAAAACGCAACGCCTGCCTCATAGTTCCAAATTGCAGTGAGGTCCTTGGAGTACACGATGTTCTCCCTCAGAATTCGAGAGTACTCCTCCACCTCAGCCTCAATCTCCAGAATGACTCCGATGAAACGCACGTCCCCAAAGAAGCTCTTCATCTCCACCTCCGACTGCGGCCGCTCCATCCTGAAGTTCGAAAAAACTAAAAGAGAATCAAAGAGGGAGAAGAATGAGAGGAGGGGAGAGCAGAGAAAGGAGAGAGTATGAGAAGGGAGGGAGGAGAGATTGTGAGGAATGGGGAGGAGGGGCGCCCTTATAAAGGGCGCCCCTCTCACCCAGGGTTAGGTCAGAGAAGGGGGCGCCGCAAGGGGCGCCCCCCTCACCCAGGGTTAGGTCAGGGTGAGAGGGCCCCTTCATCAAGGGGCCCTCTCACCATGACGCCCATTGAAGAGGGCTCTCGGTGCCGAGAGCCCTATGGCCGCTAGGGGCGCCCGTGACCGAGAGCCCCTTCATAGGGGGTCTCGGTACCGAGGGCCCCTTGCGGCCATAGGGCTCTCGGCACCGAGAGCCCTATGGCCGGGAGGGACCCTCGGTACCGAGACCCCCTATCACCATGGGGGCTCTCGGTACCGAGGGCCCCCTGCGATCATAGGGCTCTCGGTGCCGAGAGCCCTATGGCCGCAGGGGGCCCTCGGTACCGAGAGCCCCCATGGTGATAGGGCTCTCGGTACCGAGAGTCCCCACTAGGGGCCCTTGGTACCGAGAGCCCCATCACCATGGGGGCTCTCGGTACCGAGAGCCCTTAGGGCGAGGCCGCCTTAGGGTGGCCACCGCCTTAGGGCGAGGCCGCCTTAGGGTGGCCACCGCCTTAGGGCGAGGCCGCCTTAGGGTGGCCACCGCCTTAGGGCGAGGCCGCCTTAGGGCGAGGCCGCCTTAGGGTGGCCACCGCCTTAGGGTGGCCACCGCCCCTAAGGAAGGCGGCGGCCTCTTCTCCTCCCTAGAGGGTTGGAAGGGTGGCGCCCTTCCAACCCTAGGTGGGGGCTCCCTTCCTTGTGATTGGGAAGGAGCGACCTTCCCAACCCTAAGGAGGGAGGGCTTCTCCCAGGGTTGGGAGGGAGCCGCCTCCCAGCCCTGGAAAGTGGAGGCGGCCGAGGGGGCACGGTGGGGCCCATATAAGGGGTCCCACTCCCCCTCACAACTCACACTTCTCTCCTCACTTCTCTCTCTCACTCTCTCTCTCACTCTCTCTCTCACTCTCTCTCTCACTCTCTCCTCTCCATTCGGACTCTTCTCTCCTCTCCCTCTCTTCTTCTCTCTTCTCTCTCAATCTTCTCTTCCTTCCTCCTCTCCTCTCCCTCCTTTTTCTCAAGATGGTTCGCAAGGTGGTGAAGGTGGCTTCCAAGGGGCAGTGCTCGAAGACTATTGGCAAGAAGAGGGGAAGGGGAGAATCCAGTTCTGGAGGATCTATGGTGGAGGTGCCGAAGGTGGAGGTTCCTAAGGTGGAGATGCCGAAGGTGGAGGTGCCGAAGGAGGAGGTGCCGAATGTGGAGGTGCCAAAGGTGGAGATGCCCAAGGTGGAGGTGCCGAAGGAGGAGGTGTCGGAGGAGGAGGGAAATTTTGATGGAGCGCAATGGGTGCCTTGTGGTCGTAGGGGAGATACACTCATTCTCACCATCGTTGAATATGAAGGGGAGACTGTCCATATGCAGATGGATGATGCTGAAGACTATGATTCCGATTCTCATCTCCATTGGTTGGGCTTCGAAGATCAGGAGGCGGCACAGGCTTATAGGCGGAAGTTGGAGGAAGATGCAACGGATGTGGTGGAGATCATAGCCCCGGAAAACAAATCAGATGTAGTTGAGGATGGTGTAGCCTAGACATTTGTAGGTGGTAGCCTAGAAATTGGCTAGGAATGTGTGCAAATTATTGAGGTACCGTGTTGCTTAGCGGAGTGGCGCCTCTTTGGCAGGTTCAACGCCCTTTTGTAGAGGTTTTTGAAAACCGTGTACCATTTTGTAAGTACTATAAATGCGAGTTATAACGACAACCTTAAAGTTGTTATGTCTTTAATCATAAATTTTTTGATCATTTTAATCTTTAATTTATATTTTTAATTTCCTTTTCTTTCCCTTTATTATGCTATTTGTTTAATGTTTTTACTTCTATTTTTTATTCTTATTTATGCTTTGGTTCTGTAAATTAAACGGGTCCCGAGACCCGAGTCCCGAGACCCGAGTCCCAAGTCCCAAGTCCCAAGTCCCGAGTCCCGAGTCTTGAGTCCCGAGGCCCAACACCCGAGTCCCGAGACCCGAGTCCCCACTCCCCAGCCGCGACGCGGGACAAAGAGTCCGCCGCGAGCAGGGACAGGGAGTCCCGCCGCGACGCGGGACAAAGAGTCCCGCCGCGAGCAGGGACAGGGAGTCCCGCCGCGACGCGGGACAAAGAGTCCCGCCGCGAGCAGGGACAGGGAGTCCCCTTGGGCTCCCGAGGAACCCTTCCCCCACATAGTACTCTCTGTGGGAATCGGCAGGCCCCCCCCTCCTGGGTCTAAGAGAGTTCCGAGACACACTTTTTTTGGAAGACCACCCACCCTCCTTCCCTACCCCCCCCCCCGTCTCCCTGTCCCGACGCGACTCCCGACCCCTGTCCCTCTCCCTGTCCCTCTCCCTCGCGGTCACTCCCGCTCCCTCTCCCTCTCCCTCTCCCGCGCCGTCACTCCCTCTCCCTGTCCCTCTCCCTCTCCCTCACTCCCTGTCCCTCTCCCTCTCCCTCTCCCTCTCCCTCTCCCTCTCTTCCTGTCCTTCCCCCACTCCCTCTCCCTCTCTCCCTGTCCCTCCCCTTGTCCCTCTCCCTCACCCTCTCCTCACTCCCTGTCCCTCTCCCTCTCCCTCGCGTCACTCCCTCTCCCTCTCCCCTCACCCTCCCTCAC